>JAYRBW010044015.1:0-11525 GCA_036023295.1 Invenusta paracnida
GCTATAACTAATATATAAATATATGAAATATCGCTTTAGACAATGTAATAAGGAGTGAATATATTTTTCAGCTCATAAATTTTTTTAATCAATTGATAATCAACAACCGTATTAAAATATAATATAATTAAAGTCAGAAAAAATGAGATATTAAATATTAAAATCATTTCCCTTCGAGTAGGTACCTAGTTATTAAAACGAAGTAGTTAGTAGATTTAATACATACATACATTCATATTATTTCAAACTTCTGTTAAAACCTCACGTCATAGGAACTCTTTCATTCCCAGTGCCACTGCAAGTTTCAACAATACACCATTATATACCTAATCCATGAGCTACTCTGTAATCATTTTCCCTTCCCTTTTCACATTAAGACATTTGTTTTCTATCTACTTAATCTGAAGTATAACTTTGTATTACTGGACGTTTCTACATTTCACTTTTATACATGTATACCACGAACCATTTTGTAATTATTTACCCTTTTCTATATTCTTGCACATCTGTAAATTTTCGTTAACTCCTTGTTCGCTATTACTTGATGTATATTTACCTTATATTAACACGTATTACTGCTATTGTACTCCCGATTCCCATTTGAGTACTATAATTCAAAATAAACGTTTCTTATCTTATCTTATTGTTAAAATTATATAAACTGAAATTATCAAATTTATATGTATACATTTAAAATGTAAAATCTGTTGATGAGTTTTAATGGTGCAAACGGTACCATTTTTACCTACAAAATATAAGTTAAGCCAAGATAAGAAAATTGGATAACTAACTATTCTTAAAGGTAAAGACAAAAGTAAAACAAATTCTATTTCTGTGATTATATCTTTTAAATTCTTAATATATACGAATAAATAAAGAAAATAAAAAAGAATGTCAATATTCAATAATGTCTATTTGGAAAAATCAATAATAATTATATAGATTATTCAAGAACAACAGATCGATAACATTAGACTATTCAAAAAAGGAATAAAATGTCAATATTTTATACTCGGTAAAAAAATAAGTAATATATATTATTTGTGAACAACTGTGAAATAATAATACTTTAATTGTGCATATGTGGAGTGTGTATGTACATCGATAGAATATGTATCAGTAGAAGTTGTACACTTAGATTATCATTTAAATAATAAATTAGAAACAGGAAAAAGAAAAACAGAAGTAAGAGTAAAGGAGTGAGGGTTGGAGTAAGCGCCTGTCCGTAGGCTACCTGATATAAAAAAATTAATCAATAAGGAAAGTAAGTATAGATAAAGAACAAATAAAATAATATTTGATGAAGCTTCAAAGTAAAAAAGAGAATTTGATGATTTGCTTAGAATAAACAATACAATTGAATGTGTTATATTTGAAACAAATATCCAATTTAAATTATTCATCATTAAACAAATTGTGTTTGACTTATAACATAAAAAATATATATTTGAAAATTATAATATTTTATACAAGTAATTGTTTAATATATATATAATATATTTAACTTGTGTCACATACATTTATTATAATATAAATGTTGAGAACGATACAAAAATTACAACATATATTTAACTTTACATTTATACACGAACTTGATTCCTTCAGTAAAATAGTATTGATGTCAAAACTAAGTTGTATAACTTGTGCCACATTTTATTTCTATTTGGTCTTATTTTTTGACATATTAATGTATTAAAACACACAAAAATTGTCATTCTTTCATAATCATCATATTTCGCTGTTCAAAAAACTCACAGCGAGCACACTTCCATTTAAATATTTAAAAACGTTATAATATATAGTCGTATGTACACCAATAATATAAAACATAAAAACTGCGCAACTAAATGAAGAGTAAATACACACATCTAGCAGGATGTAATCAAACAAAATTAAGTGATTATATAGAAGTGAAAACTCAATATAACGTGTCGTGCTATTTAAACATACTTTTATGTAGTCCGCGTAACGGAATGACATTATTTATGCAAATTAAACTTATTTATTCTGTCTAAGTACCATTTTTTTTCAGCAAATAAATTATACATATTCATATAGAATTTATATTCTACTAAAATATATAATTTTACTTGTAATATTAAAAATTAAAAAAAGATACCTATACTTTAAAAAGCTGTCAATAAACAAGTCATAGTGTTTTAATAAAGACAAACTAATTAATTGTTATTGTTTTCTAGTGAAATAACTCGTTTTCTCCCATACCAATACTGCCCCTGATTGAACGATTGTCTTATTCTCTTTTATCATAAATATATGCATGTGTGGGTTCTACTATGTGTATTCTCTAAATTTACTTAAAGTTCTGTGTGTGTAGAACTGTGAACTGTGCACTTTCAAATTAGGTGTCTCAATTATTCGTGGTGTACAAACGCCTCCGTTTCATTGACCTTTTGGAGCGCCAAATGTTTGTTCTGCTCCGTCTTCTTGAAGTCCTTCCGCATGAGGTAGATTAGATTGGCGATGAAGAGAACAATGTCGGCAACCACGGAAACCCAGAATCCCCAGCCAAGATGGAGTTTCTTGGTTTTGGTGGTTGGGGAAGTGGTTCCATGACTGGCAAAGTCGCCCCACACTGCAATAGCTGTCAGAAGACACAGGACTGTAATATGAGGGGTGGACGGGTTCGAGAAAAAATCAATGAAATACTAATTGTTTTACAATTGTATTTGACATATGAGCTCGGAACTTCAACTGGAGTCTGTTTAATATTATTGGAACATTTACTATAGATTTCAAATTTTTATAAAATCAAAAGTAAATTTCTAATTTAAGCAAATGCTATTGAAAAATATGAGCGTTGCCAATTAACTTATTTTTTATACTTTGATTCTTATCTTATCTAGATTGCTCTAAAAACACATTTGATGTATTTATTAGGGCGCAATATTTAACAAAAATATTAGTTTTGTATTGATTTCTTTAAAGGATATATTTATTTATTAATTTACTTTGATTTCTTTTATAAAACAGAAATAGGTGTTAAATATAATAGAAAAGAATAGTTACCATAACTATTTCTTCATTTTGTAAAAAAATATGCAAGAGATACCTTTGCTAATGCTTTTTAACTACTTTATTAGGTTAAATATACCCTTTTGTCGTCCACCCAGCAGTAATGGGTACCTGGAAAGCAAATACTGGAAGCGGCAAGGAAAGGAACAGACTATCCCACCTCACCATGCTGTTGGCTAAAGTGTCCTCTAACATTTACTTCCCCAACGTACTCAATTTACAGGGGCACAGCTTTATTTTTGTGTAGATACTTTAATTTATATTATAAATTTAAAGGAAGCAGGTAATTTATTAGAATGAAAACATATTGGAATATTTTTAAAATAATTCAATATTTTAATTTTATATTAATAAATACTGAAAGGTGTTCTATGCATATGTTTTTGCTTTTCCGATTTATGAATACGCCTGATTATTACCTTTTAATTGTAAATTAGTTAGTAAAGATTTTTAACTAAACGTAGAATGTATCAAGTATTTATAAATTAGTTTTAGTTAGTCTAAATGTAGGTCTCAATTCAATTTATGACGTATACAATAAGAAAAATTAAATATGTTCTCTTTTAAAATAATTATTCTCGAAATCTTAATAATGAATCTAATTTTTTTCAAAATCAATTTCATTGTTGGCACCTAAATTATTATTATCTAATATTAACGTTTAACAATGCACATGATAATATTAAATATGATTGATTAACTATCTTAACAAAATTTTTTATATTGTTAAACATATTTAAAAACTGAAAATTCTGATCCAAAGTCTTAAAAACCATTGAAGATCAAACAATAAATGACAATACACAGGAAATTCAAGATTATTATTTCTATTTCTGGAAATATTAATGAGTTTTTCTTGAATAGTATGATCTGTATATTTTAATGAGGATATGTTACATATTTAGTAGAACTTTAGAATATATCTCAGTATAATTAGAAGCAACTATGTTAAGCTTAACTAATTTTTCATGTTTTTGCATTTATAGAAATTCAGTTTTGCAATAAAACTGTATACACAATTTTATTTAAGAATATTATCGAAATATTTAGAAGTAATATTTATAACTGTTGGTTTTGACATTCACTTTTAAATTTATTGATTAATGGACAAACTTTGGAGACTGTCAGTTAAAATAATTGAAATGATAGAAAATATGGTATCGTTATTCTTGACGAGATAGTATAATTTACTTTTTATTAAATCACAATGAGCTATTAAAAAATTAAATAAGACGCATATTTGCAGATAATTTTATATTGTGCAATATTAATATTAAAAACAAATTAACACAATTATCAAAGTCAAATTTAATATTCTTATGAAATGTATAATGTAAAATATTCTTATTTGAGATTTTTCGGAAATAGTTATTTTTTGAAGTGATGTAGGTACATATATTTATGAACAAACAAAAGCGTTTATAAACATAGTTGAATAAAGCTTGTTATGCAACTGTTAATCCAGTTCTACAGTTAATTGTGACTATGATTGATTATTTATCATTCTAATTTTTAACATTCATTTTTTGTTAAATATGAATCGTTTCTTTAGCTATGCATGTAGCTGATATGCTCATTGTCTTATACACTGATGATAAAAATAATACATAAAGGTAATAAAGACATGAATAAAAACATGTAGATGTATATATTTCAATTTTTTACTTTATCGATATAGTAACTGAGATTTTTTAGTATCATAATGTAAATTTATTTAAATATAACTAAGATTTAATGTCTTTATAGACATCTATTGTATAATATATGAATAAAGCAATGCTTCCGAAGGAAAATTATGCATTTCCTATTTATGCATACACAAAGAGAAAAATTAATTAATCTAGCAGTTCCAAAATATATTTACACTATACTTTATATATTATTTAGCAATTGTAATACTTACTTAAGTACGTATGTAAAATACACTTGTAAAAATATACTTATACAATGTATTTATACCCTACTACAATACTTTGTTTAAGTATTCCCTGATTTATACATATATATGTACTTACTAAATTATACATTATAATTATATATAAATTGTACTTAACCATTATATAATACAATAATACCATTATATGAAACAATAATGAAATATTTCTAGCAGATTATTTTGGTCAATCAGACGTTGGAGGGGTTATATTTACGTATATAAATTTATCTCTTTCAATAAACCTTTCTGCTGGCTGATAAATAAGTTGTTTAACTCGGAATAAATTTGCATAAATTATGGAATATTTGAATGCATAATGTGACACTAAATAAACGGTCGTTATCAATCTCCCTTCATCTTTTTTTCTGTACCATTGTGTGTTGATGTATTATTGTTTCCTAAAAAGGCGCTTCAGTTTGCTTGTTTCTTCGTATAAAACTAACTTTCTTGAAGTTATCTGTATACATATATAAGTATAATATATATATGTATATGTATAGGTATGTATTGACATGTATATTATATATAATTAAATATTTCACATTGTACTTATTGTACTCCCATTGACTTGTAAGTATATCTCTTGGAGAAAATATGCCTGTTTTTGTACAGTATTATTGCATTTTTTGTGTTTTATATTATCATTTATTATTATATATATATATTATACAATATATTTTTTTAATACTACATCTTAATTAAAGAAATTTGTTATATACTAATAATAAAATGTAATCTACAACTTGTGTATTTTAATAAAATTCTAATATATACAGACAGTATAGTTATTATTTTACAATATATTATGTCCTTCATTTTGCCGATTTTGTTTTCAACTTCTCAAAATAAATGAAAGATAATAAAATATCAGGCAAAAATATATGTATAACATCGTTTAATAGTAGCAATAAAGAGACATTTGAAATAGAAAAGTTACAAATTTTTAAACTGGTTGAATAAGAATAACTTGAATTTCTTTAAAAATTCGAGTTTTGTCTATGTCTACCTACGTGTAAAAGGCTTTTTGAGATTATTTCTTCTTTTGAATGTTATTATTTAACAGAATTTACATTGGAAAAGTCAAACTGGAACAATTTAGCCTTAACGCAGAATCATTATACATTACAGTATTAAATAAAATATTAGACACGTCTATTTATAGATAGGCTTGTTTTGACTAATTCTTATTAACAAGCTAAATATAATTATTATTACTGGCAGATATTATTATAAATGTCAATAATAAGCGTAGATACTGTTATAGATGAAATAGAAAAATATTGTTCAAGAAAATAGCAAACAAAAGAAAAATATCTCATTGTTATAAATTTATGCAAATTATATTCAGTATAAAATGTCTAGGATACAATTGTGTTTAAATATGTTTCCATATTTAAAAAAACCCAGTATACATCTAGCTGTTAAGGATTACAGCAATACATTTTAAAGAAATACTGATGTTTGAAAAGTTTCATTTAAGAAAAACTGGTGTGTTAGTTAATATCAAAAATACGACTATTTTATGAAGTAGAAATGAAAATATTTTCTATATTATTTCTTATTATTTTACAAAACAAATATAAAAATATTGTGTATATATGTATTTATATATATAGTTTAAATAATACTTAAATGAATATTTACAGAAAAATATATATTTATGTTTAACAAATCAACAAATATTTTAACGCACCTTAGTATAAATCTAAATGTACTGCTAACTAAACTTGTAATATTCTCATTTTTATATATAATTGCTATTTTCCCAAATGAAAATATAATTAATACTGCTGATATGCAATTACTTTAAATTTTATTATAATTACAAATTATTTGAAAACTATTTTGAAAATTACTATTCCATTAATTTATACTTTGAATATTGATGATTTTAACACTTCAAAGTGTATAAATTTAATTAATAACCTTTCTAAAAACAAAGTAATATATATTACTCATTATTATTTGATAACACAAATTTTTTGATATTTTTAATATGAAACATGTTTAGGATATTTAATCTTAAGCTAAATTATATTAATAAATTTCATGATTATACCTAAATTCTAAAATCTATTTTGTTCAACAAATTTTTTAAATATATTTATTTTAAGCAATATCATCTTAAATACTTAGGTATAATTTAAACTCAAATTCATTTTTTAAATATATAAATTTTAAATATCTTAAACATGATATAATAAATACTTAGTTTCCGTTAATTAAATTTTAAAAATCAAGGCATATTTATTGCTTTAAAATTTATTAAGGAAAACATTCAAAATATATGTTTGAAATAACAAAAATATCATACATATTATAAAAAATATGCATTATCATTTTATACCTCACCTCTGAAATATGATTTGTTATTTATGCTGCTATTTACAATATTTACGATCGCATGTATTGTATATTTCGCCTAAATTTATTGAAATAAATTTATAAAAAAATTAATATTTGTGCTTTACTTAAAAACAAAAATGTACAATTTTGATGTTTTCTAAAAAATAATTCAATATGTATTAAATAGAGTAAAATTGTGTTTAGGTCTTCAAAGTATATATTAGTGTATTTGAAATGCTAATTTATGCTAATTTAATTAGACAATTTTGAATTAATATTTGAGAATCTATTGATTGAAAATAAATATTGGTGTTCTTTGACCGAAAGATTATAAGTATGCCTATTTCAATATATTATTCAAATTTTCGCATTCTTTTTTATTGCATCGTACAATAGTCTACTAAAAGAGTGCCTTATAGGGTAAATAAATTCATCAAATTTAAATTCTTCGGTATTTTTATTTTACGTGAATAATTTTACAAAGCATTTGCTGCTACATTTAAAGCTGCTAAATATTATATATGTTAAGTGACAACATATATTTTCAACTATAACTTATATTGCCAAATGAACCTAAACGAAACTTTTCAGCGATAGATAAATTTATACAAATAAATCTATCAAATTATAAATAAATGTGATAAATGTTTCCTTAAATATGATGTATTACCTAAATTGCCTCTAGTATGGTGTATTCATCATTGTTTTCATCGTTTAAGGCGTTAGATACTACGTGTCCAAATATTATTTTTATTATTTAATCAATTTATTAAAATTAGAGAAGTAAAATGTCTGAATTTCTATACCAACCGGCTGATCACAATCTGGCGGCAAATAATTCAAGTTAGAAAAGTCTGTGAACTTGTCCTGCGAGGTCGACGTTAATATTAATAATTTTATGACTTATTTTAATCGATATATTTGATACTAATTGAATAAAAATGGAGAACAGATGGAATGAATCAGTATGATACAATAACTTATATATTTTTCGGCGATTATACTATAAATGGCGAGCTTATTTTGAGTATAATATATATCATTCTAGTGTAATGTATTATTTTAAATGCGAAATTAAAAATAAAATTGATAATCATAATCTATTTAGATAGTTATTAAGACAAATATACAAAAAGAAAAGAAAACGAGTTCTTGTGTGGGTATAATAAATGATTATACCAGAAAAACATGCTTATAGTGTAAAACTATACAATTTTGCAATTCTGAATGAATTAGATCATATAAATAATTTTTGATTGAAATATAGTGATCTATATTTGTCAATATCGATAGAAATTAAGTAGATAAAAAATGTTTGAAGAGTATTAACAATGTCATAAATAATATTAGGTAAACTCAGGGATAACTAATACGATCGGTCATGTCATCAATACTGCATGAAATGAGTTTTGCGTCACGATATTTGAGTTCTCCCTGTGTAAACTTTTAGTTTATTTGTGATTCTATTGTAAATGGGATTTGTTTTTATTTTGGTATTTTTATTTCTTGTGTAAATTATTTAAATTAAATTATTAAAAAATAATAATAATTAAATGTATTATTTCTCGTATAAAAAAAGTTATTAATGACGATTCTAACTTTCATATTAAATATCTTTGATGTTGCTTAAAACAGTTTTGAAAACAAATTTTATATATTAAAACTCTTCATTAAAATTGGATAAATTAATAATTAAATTGTGTTCTAATTATTTTAAAGAGTTTAAAACGAAGAAGTCCAATTCAGTTTAGTGATAAAGGCCAAAATGCTTTAATAGCGAATTTTTAGAGACAAGGTGAAAGGAAATTCGCGAAAGAATACAAGTTCATTAGTTTGTAATCTGATATTTAATCTATTAGGTAAACTCTGTATTTAATTACAACCGATAGGTATACATTCCATTTGTTATTCATATTGTATGGCCAATTATAAAGTACAATAACAATTCTTGTTTTATTGAAGAATTGTTTTATTTTATCCAATGCTGCAATTAAAATTGAAAAAATATTATTATTGTCAAATTTCAATATTAACTTAAATTAATTAGCTAAATAGTTACATATCTAAATATATAGCTTGCATATATTTCAATTAGTATTTGTTGAAATGGAAGTAAAATTGACTTATAATTATTCAACGATAAATGATAACATTTCTTTGCATTGCAACTTTTTTAGTTATTCCAAATAATAACTATTAAATTAAAACAAATTTGCGTCAAGAATATTGATTTAAAGTAAAGACTTATTCAATACGAATATTTGAACTTATTTGATGTTAAAAGATTTTTTGAAAGAAAATGTAAATGTCGAATGAAAATTTATGATGATATTTATTTAAGATATGGATTGTATTCTGATATTTTATGAAATATGTCGTTTATATATTATGTCAACAATATCGTAATGCGATGAAAATTAAATCGCATTAATTAAAGTTAAACCTAATGTTTAACTTTATTCCAATTTTTTAAATATGTTATTATATGCCCATTATTTTTGTAATTCGTTAAGTTCTATATTAACTAAGTAAAAATGGAAAGAAATTGACCATATATAAAAATGTAATTTTAGAAGGTTATATGCATATATATAAACCAAATAAATGCCATAAATAATTTTAATGTGATGACAGAATAAATGAGAATTTATTACTATGACATCAATATATTCCTTATCTATAGAATAATATATAGTCAAAACATAAGTGCTCATCCGTAAATCATAAATCAAGTCAACTATACATAACACATTAATTGAAATATTTCAGAAAACTATTTTTATTTACTAAATTCACAATAACAATTTATGAGTTTATTTACATATACATACTTGTGTATTGTTTGAATAAAAATAATTTAAAAATAGATATATTAAAAAAAAGTAAATTAATTATAATTATGTTAGTTGAACTGATTTATCAGTTACTGATATCAACAGAAACAAACTAAAACAATTAACATCAAATAAAGTGACTCTTAAGTGACATAAAACGAACTATTTATATATTAGACTAATTTTTTGCAACGATACTAATTTCTAATGTGATGAAGAGTTTGTTTGTAAATGAATGTACTCACTGTCTTTGTCTCTGTACTTTTCTTGTCCGACTCTCACATCTATCATTATTAAATATTTATCATCTATTCAAACATTTAGATACATAAATGGTGGTGATTATAAGTTATGGAGTGGACTTACAGCTAGACATGAGGGTGCAGACGAAGGCAAGACGGCAGCTCTTGCTTTTGGCAAAGGAGGTGACGGTGAGGCGAATAATGGCAAGAATGCTGGCACAAACAGCACAGATGGCGCCACAAATACTGAATGCACGAGTTGTCTGGTATTCATCTGGACAGAGAAATAAAGATTATCTTATTAAGGCATTAACAATTAAAACAAAATAAGTATGCATTCTATAATTAAAAAAATATTTTATTCATTAAAATTATATCTATAAATTAATAAATAATATCAGTCAATACAAATTTATATTTAAAAAATAGCGAATATTATTATGAAAAATAATATTATTATTTGAAATGGACTTTGCGCACGATATAAAAAATCCATCAATAAAATTTATGTTTGTATGATAATGTTATGTATGATAATAATACATAAAATGGAGACATGCTCAGACCTCAAATCATATTATTATATTTCATTACAGACATTTTGTCAGAGTATATTATAAATGATAAAATATCTAAATTAATTTCAGTGAAATCACCAAATGGCTATGTAACAATTAAGGTAATAAGAAGTAATGATTCATAATATATATATATATTTAATTATTTAGAAAAATCTATAAAAACGGATATTTCAATCATTGTCTGGAAATTATTATACATGTACAATAATTTCTATATATCATAATATCGAGGGCGTCGTGCAAGAATGAGCCAACTCAAAAAAAATATTTTTTTATTTTATTTTATATTTATATTCGTTTAGGGATCATACATCATTACCTAAAAGCATTAATTTTTATTTTAAGTATAAAGTACTTAAAAATGATAATTACATAATGAGCCATCTTAAAATCTGCTTAAATTAGTCATGCAAGAATGAGCCATCTAACTTGGCTCATTAATGCGCTAAACTATTCCTATAATTGTTGGCACGCAAGAATGAGCCAACTATGCTCGTAGTAATTCCTTTTAAAGTCATTCTATTGTCGGCTTGTTAAGACCGCCTTCACAACA
>JAYRBW010044026.1:0-11524 GCA_036023295.1 Invenusta paracnida
ATATAAAAAACAAACACGACTCATGGCATCAACATGCTGAATTGATTTTCAAGACATGTTTGATGTAATAGTCCAGGCCCAATAGTTCTAGGGCCCATTTTTGTTACCGAGCAGATGTAGATTTTGGAATCTCTTTTTTTAAGTCAAAGATAAATTTCAGTAGTTGGTGGTCTGTAACCAATGTGAATTTTCTACTAACACAACATTTTCTAGGTCATTTTGGGGACCAAACAATTGCTAGAGCTGCTGTAATTCTTTTCTGTTTCAGTTAATTTTATTGATGGGTAAAGAATGGGATGGTTTTCTTGGAATAGTATTACACCTATGGATTAATTAGAGAAATCAGTTGTGAGAGTTATTTCTTTTGTGATATCATATGGTTTGATAACTGGATCTGATGACAACAATCTTTTTATTTTTTCAAAGCAAGTTTGATTGTGACATATCAGGCATATAATATACTGAAATAATACATTTAAATGATAAACAAATTAGTTACCCTTATTTTTTTTACATTTGTTTCTGCATTTATTTCAATATGAACTAAATAGCTTTTAAATATCATTTGATAACAAAATAGAGTACAAAATGGGCAGCATACAGTAAAATAATTAGAAAAGTTCAAATTTGATGAAATCTCATAAATATCAAGACTTTGTATGTCCGCCTTATGCTGAAATAAGAGCATCAATTCAATCATGCAAAGAGTCGATTAGAAGATGACCGGTTCTGGTGAGAGTTTCATCTCAGCACCAGGCTTTGATCAATGCTCCAATGATATAATTTTTGTTTTGAGTGTCTGACACTTGAGTCACTTCTTGACGATACCCTATACCATTTCTGTAGGGTTCATGTCGGGGTCCATTTCATGGCCATTCAAGAACAGTGATGTTGTTCTGAACAGTTATTCACAACATGCAGGCGGCCAGCATCCACTGTCAAGTTTCATACCAAGGTCATGGTGTGGTCTGTAATATCTTACCAAGGTGTTGTTGGCTTTGGAGTGCCAGGTTGTTGCCAAACTCGTAGTCTACCAGCATCCCGACATTCAAAAGTCCCCTCATCAGAGAAGCCCACGTGCCTCCAGTTATCTAGTGTCCAATGCGTGTGGTTCCACACAAATTGCAGCAGTTTTATGTGCATCTTGGCTGTCAAACAAGGTTTCCTGGCTGGCACAACACTTGCAAAGCCATTCTCTATTAACTGTTAATGAATTATAGATTTTGAAACTGTGATGCTTGTTTGTGCCAGATTTGCTGATTTCTGCCTCACTGTAGAATTTTTGCTGGCAGCCACAAGACGACATATTAAGCAGTCTGTTCCTTGAGAAGTCTTTCTATTTAGGCCACATCTACCCACCATGTTGTTAGAAATTCTGTCTTTTTGACTTGTTGGACTGTTATTTCTAATAATTGAAAAGCTGGGCTGAGGCAGGAATTGTACTTCTTGATGCAAGTGCAATCAATATTTCATTTTTCAATTCACTACAGATATCGCACCTGCGGCCCATTGTTTACGAGGCTCACAATAAAAATGAAAGGTTGATAGTTGCAAACTGCAAAAATAAGTATGATTCACTCATTGGTTAATTGGGAACAACGAAACTCGTATGTACAGCCAACACTAAAGGCCTATGCACACTGAACACATCGCAGTGCATCGAAAATGCAATCTACAACAAATGCATTACAGTGTAGCAAAAATTGATACTCTCTGCAGAAAATCTACGTATAAATAGAAAAGAAGGAGGACAGTATACTGAGTCAGTGAGCCATGGTTAACAATGATTTTTGACGCACATAAATTATAAAATGTTCATCATTGAATTTCGACGTGCCTCACCGCACTGCTTTTGGTGAGCATTGCCCCATAAGATTTAATGCATTTTAATGTTTTTAGTTCAGTGTGCGCTGCACTGCGTTTAGTGTGCATAGGCCTTAACACTGTCTGTCTGTCTGTCTATCAATTTATCTGCATTGATTGTGCTTCTATGTATTGTACTAACTAAACTCTGTATTTACTACCTAAACACTTAGCAGACATATGTTCAAAATATATAATTTTTCTAATTATTTTGCAGTATTATATCTATTTTAACATTTCAAATACAATTAATGTTTAGTGGTATTTGACTCATGTTATTAAATGATAATTAAAAGCTATTTAGTTCATATTGTAAGAAACGTTTAAAAAATATACAAAAATATGGGG
Source organism: Invenusta paracnida (assembly GCA_036023295.1). Lineage (NCBI taxonomy): Eukaryota > Metazoa > Platyhelminthes > Proseriata > Coelogynoporidae > Invenusta > Invenusta paracnida. Next base: position 2,212 of record JAYRBW010044026.1, read on the forward strand.
GTGACTAATAAAGTGGGGCCGACTGTATATATAACAAGTATGGCAAGAGTCACTCTCACCATATAGTGATTTGTTTTGTGTTGAGTTTTGCGACATAGATTTGATGTATTATAAATATGACAGTGGTCAAGAATTCCTTATGACTTTGGATCGATATTTTTCTGCTAGATTTTCGTTTGTAATGATTAATGAAGTTTTTAAATGTTGTTTAAAATTTGAAATCAACTAGGTCTTTCATATAAACAGTATATAAACTTATATACAAAATTGTATTCATTTTTCGTTATTTCAGATTGCTGATCAAAGTCCTTGGATCAAATGGATTACTGCATATTGGCTGCAGTTTCGAATCATGAGTTGGATCAATCTGTTTCTCAGTGTGGTCAGTTAAAGCAATGTTGAGACAAAAGTTAATGACGAACCACCAGATGCAAGAGTCATAAAGGGATGGTCCAACAAATTGTTTATGTCAGGGTCTATTTTGGATAAATCGCACACAGGACAGGTCAATAAACAAGGCCACAATGCTGATATGGTGAGGACATCTATTGAAGCAGATCCCAGCAGGGGAACTAGGCAAAGGTCTCATGAATCGAATATTCCATGAACAACAATGATTATGTTATGAAAGACTTGGGATACAGAAGTTGGAAAGTAACAAAAGTGCAATTCTTATCTCCAGAAGACCATGAAATGCGTGTTGCTTGCTGCCATGAAATTTGGCCAAATATGACAGTGTGCGATGATAAGATCATGTTGATTTCACTGAGTGTGCGGTGTATTCCAAATGCTAAGGCTATAAGCAGACTTGCATGTGGAGCAAGGCTAACTTACATTTTTATGAGAAAGTGAGACAAAATCCACCCAAAAGTGATCTGGGTAGTCTTGTCTGCTCAACTTCTGATAGGACCATTTTTCATTGATGGCAAAGTGACAGCTGATTCATATATTCATATGCTACAAACTGAATTTATTCCTGCTTTAGAAGCAAAAGGTATTTTGTGGGCCTCTCATTTCCAGCAGAATGGTACACTGACACACCCTGTCATCACAACAAGGCAGTTCCTGAATGCTAGCTTTAAGGATCAATGGATTGGCAAGAATGACTTTGTTCTATGGCCACTACACAGCCCAGATCTGACCTTATGTGACAATGCACTCTGGGGAATACTCAAGCCAAAAATTGTAGCAGCAAAAGCTCAAACAAAAGAGACTAAAAGATGATATTTGAGAAGATTTCAGGGATTTCCCTTGACTGCATTAATACCCATCATCAATCATACTTTTCAAAGACCATGATTATGCATGACTCAGAGACAATCGTTTGACCCTTATGACGATAATAGCATATTACATTATCTTGCTGTTTATGACTTATTCTACAATATTAAATGTTTTTTGAGTAATTAAATAAAGTTTTTTGAAAATAATAGTGAATTCTTGACCACCCTATATAACTTGAACAAATATCTATAATATAAATAACTATAAATATAAATATATATATAAATAAAATAACTCATATAAAACAATAGACCATATCCTAGATAATTAATAAGCACAATTTAAACAATTTTTATCAATATTTCATTATTTAAAACAATAAAAAAATGGTCTGGCAAGTTCTGATTTGGTCAACCATTTTGGAACTATTCTACTTTTCGAATTAAATATAAACATGATTTATAAATTAAAAAATATATTATTATTATTAAAAACACTCCTAACATTTAATTAGCACCACCTTTAAAAGTAGATATAATTGTAGAAAAGCATCAAATATATGTTATTTTTCATCAGTATAATTTTAGTTTTACACTTTTACAATTATGTTCATAGTATGTATTTGAAACATTGTTAATGTATTTATAATGAAGATTTCAAAGCCATTTATTAGTCTCAAATTGTTTGACCAGTTCAAACTTTAAAAGGGTCAATATTGGTCAGGCCAGTTCAAAACCGGACTGGTTAAAAGGCAAACTGTCAAGAACTGGTTGGGTTCAGAAATCATCAGTAATATAAATAATAGTACTAATAATGAAAATTTTGCAGATTTTACTGTTTTATCTATCTATATCTATGGAGTGTATTCCATTATGGCAGCTGTAATCAGTATACATAATAGCAAAAGTTACTTCCAATATAAATTATGACAGATTGAAATATAAAACAATCAATTTAAAAAGTTTTTATTTGTACATACATACCAATAGTATAAATCAATGGTTTTAGTTGTGTTAAATATTATTGGTACATACGGTGTAAGCTGACCATATTAACATCCTAGAAACCCTGAATTAGTCATTCACAGCATCCAGTAACTCTATTTTCATATTATAAAGGTAGACACTGCCAGTAGGTGGTGTCCAGTTATTTCTTGCATATCACAAATGAACAATACATAACAATAGTATTTAAAGTTGAGAATAATATGTATCAATAGCAGCTGCCTTTAATTTATTTATATGTAGGTTGTACCTAGCCACATGGCAGCCGTGGTCAAGAGAGGAAAATTTAGCACTGCGAATTAATATAATAATATATAGTAGAATAATCTTAATAGTTTTTTACTTATATTCAACATCCAGAATATCTAATTTTGAAAACAAGTTTAAAAAGATTTAATGTTGAAAAAATAAGTTACAATAATGTAGGTATTACGTTTTATAAAAATAATGTGCCTACAAATTGTTCTGTTTAAAAAAAATTGTTTCTATCAATAAAAGTTAACTATGTATATAGAAACACCCAAAGAAGAATTACACTCTATATAATATTCTATATAGAGATATCCATGCAAGAACATCCCTAGAAAACACTTTCTTCACTCCTTGAGGTAGGAGACTCCTAGCTCCAATCTCCGAGTTTTATTAAACGGGGCCAGGCTGTGTGATGCAGTTCTGTGACACAAATTAAAAATCTAATCATATCAAAAATATTACTATTGTATCAATAGCATTCAGAAATAAACAATTTATACTTCAATATTATAATGTTCTATAAGAAATAAATCAGAGTTTCAAACATTCAACGTTTATCTCAACTCTTTTGGTGTCTTTGAAATGATAAATAATGATTACTATAAGTTACCAGCCTGTGGAATAGTGACAAGACACGTGCGAAAGGACACCGACGCAATGAATAATTGGCTTTTGTGCTCCATCAAAGTCAGTAACAATATTCTAAAATGTGGCTGCTTATAATATATTCTTCATGATGCATGTACAAATTGTTACAGCCAAGTATGCAAAAATACGAGTATTTATATATTTACATTTATATACATATTTTATATAATTTTCGATACAACTTTTCTACAATCTCTGTCAATCGACAAAACACACATTCACCTGGAAAGGGCATATTTACTGAGTCAAGGATTCCTGTATAATGACTATAATTCCTGAGTTACAATACCAGAATCTTTGACTGAATCCATCAGTCGCTTCACTTTGCTATACTGCTTATTATACCAGTGGCCACAATTGTATTCCTCATCAGTATATTAATCGCTCATACCCACAATAGGAGACAACGACCACTCGATAGCTGTCTTTGAATGACAATTACGCACACAAGATTGAATAACTATTCATAACATGTTCATATAAATTTTCTTGGACACTATTTTTTTAATTTAAATCACTTTTATTTATATATATCCATATATCTCAAAAACTAAAAATAAACCAAAAGTAAATAAATTATGATAAATATGTAAATGACAAGTAGTTAATAATTTATCATACACATATATTTAAATATATCTAAATGATATATATTCTTGTTTATGTTAATTTTCGCATATCACTTTAGTAATTGCTTTATAATGGGATGAATAGGTTATTAGTAATTAATTGGTCTCTTTTTATAGCCAGCATTAATTGTATTTGTATAGTGTGGACAAATTCTTGGGTTATACATTATTATCTTGATGAAGCTGTTTTTATCATGTATCAAACTATAAAGCAAAATTTTTGATGAAAACGGTTTCAAATATTTATGACTAATAAGTCAACACTTTTTCTATAGAAAATTATTCTTGACAAGGAACAATTTTGGGCATTTTTTGGAATGCATGACCTGATTTCATTTAAATGACCACAGATTATTGATTTCGGAACATTTAATGTAGTTGAATTCATAATAATTACAATATTTGACATCTGAATGAAACCAGACAAAACTATTTATGTTGCAGTTATCATCGCAGACTATTGATTCAGTTTCCTAATACATGACCACTAAGCATAATCATGCTATTGAAGGTCATGTTACACAATAGTAGCTATATGAATAAGTTCTGTAATACAAAACATTCAATTTTAACAATGCATGTGATAGTCATTGTAACAATAGAAGCTTTAGTATATAAAGCAATGCTTCCAATTAGAAACTACATTTGAACTCAGAACTCACTTACTACAATGATAGATCACACACCAGGTGGTTTCAAATCAAGAAAAGCACCCCAAAATTTATCAGACTTGTGCAAAACATTAAAAAAGTAAGTTATCATATATATTATTTTCATTAAAGGTTACCCTAATACAATTTTTTTAAAGAAAGTTACTTATTAAGAAATGGAGAGGTGTAATATTTAACTTTTGTAATTTATGTATTTAATTTCTATAATTTTTGTGTAATATTTTCTACAAATAGAAATATATTTCGGATATAATATACAATCCTCTGTGTGTCTTCGATGACCTCTAGATATTAATAAACTTACTATCTAATACCAAAAGGGAATCAATAATATTATGATAGTTTAATTAATAGTTGTCAGAATTAATTAATAATGTAATAATAGTTTAAAAAATGTTTCATTTTCGATGTTCACAATAAAATAAACTATAACACATAAGTAATTCTAGGTCATGTATTTCAAAATAATGCTTAATTTTTCTTCTAAAAATAGCTTTTTCTTTTTTTAAGAATCATTCTTACTGAATAGTTATTTTTCTTATTTATCAAGATTTTCAATAAATAATGATTACTATTAAGAAAGGGTTAATGACTAATATAGTGTAATGCCTACTCATACTGTTCATAATAGTCTGAGCTTAAATCAATTTTGGGCATATACTTCATTTAGCACCACCCTGCCTTCAGCAATGCCAAGAACCACATAAAAATAAACAATTGTTGTAATGTAATCACGGTCATTACTGCAATGTAACTGATAATGTAAAAAGTTATTTAATTAAAATGAATCTATATGTTGTATTTTAACAAACAAAATGTATATAATTATTTCAATTCTGTTACATATAATTATCATATCAAACTTTAGAGGGACATATTGTAAGGTGTTCAGCGGGACGTTTAATGGACTGTTTTACAGTATGCCTTTTTTTATTAAAAAGTAATTTATATATATTAAAATTATTATGAATATACTTATTTACATCTAATAAATATATACTTATATACATATGTATAACTGATAGATACTAAAATATTTAAAATGTCTCACTGGCTATTATGGAAAATAACAGCTTTGCATTTTATGCAATTATAATGTGTAATGTGATTTGTAAAGTATTTCTGACATCATTAAAAAGTTTAAGCTTTGAATTTTATTCACCTAAAATGTGTAATAGGATGTGAAAAGTATTTGTAATATCGAGTGGGATGTTTTCAATGATTTAGAATGGCTAGTAAGACATTGTTATGTAATTTTAACGTATATCTATTAGTTATATATGTATATATAAGTAAGAATATATTTATTAGGTCAAGGTGCATTATGGCATATTTATTAAACAGTTTTAACAATAAGTGTGGAGTTTTATACAAGTATAATGTGTAATTGTAGATATAAAATATTTGTGACATCAAGCATGATGTTTTTAGCAATCCATAACAGATAACACAACGTTGTTGTTATTTTAGCATATATATATTAGTTTATTAGAATTATAGTCTATAGTTTTATAGTTATATATAGTAATAATATATTGTAATATATATGTATTATTTTTATATTATTATATTATATAATTATATAATATATAATATATAGTTCAGAATTATTTTATTACAATATATTTATTAAGTCAAGGTGCTTATATTTATAAATATATTCACAAAAGATATATAATGCTCAGATAAATGTACCGCTAAAGATTAATATGTTACAATTATTTGTATTAAGATAATATTTAGTTTAGTTAAATTTGGTTTTTAAAATAATATATAATATTGGTAGCAGCTATTGGTATGTATGTGTTCTATCCTTTAAATATTATTGGTATATATTATTCATTTGTAATATGCAAGAAATAACTGGAGACTGTCTACCAGTGGTCTTTACACTACAAAAATAAACTAAATATCAAACAAATTCATCTAATGTTTAGTGGTAACAAATAATATAAGCATTAGGCATGACTATGTATCCGTATCTAATATCTTACAGTCTATAACCCGGAGAATTCTACATATCAAGCTAACACAAGATTACAAAAGGAGAGTTGTCGAGGCTGTATATACATCAAACGCATGGAAAGATACTCTGATGAATGGCTGTGTTGATCTACAACAATTAATAAGTTTTCTTGTTCAACTATTCTCGTATTTATAATGCACTCGGCTTATTGATCTTTCAGGATTTCCGATGATTAATTTGTTGGTATTTTAACTAAATACTGAACTATGAGTATGTATTAAGTACCCACAGTAGTATATTATCTAACTCCATAATAGTTTTACTTAGTTGTGCACCGAGGAAGCCGTAAGGCGAAACGTCTGCAATATATCAAATAAGTATCTGAAGACTTTTGTGTTTTTTCTAATATGTATTCTTTGTTGTGGTAGATATAACAACTAATGAGATTAAAGCAAGTATGCCTATTCAGCTCTACTTCGGATTAAATATTGATATTCATGTAATTCTGGAACAAAAAATAATATCACTTACAAGACGAATATGAAATGGAAAGACACTTGATGGACCACAAGACGGAATCAAACGCTGAAATAAATAAAGTAAACAATAATCAACAAATTAAATTTTTTGAAATAAATAAATAATTCAAATTTTAAAATAAATTATTATTGTTAGAATCAACGAGCAAATAAATTACAAAATAGTATTACGACAAATTAATTTTGATAATAATTTCGGTACAACATTTGCGATTATTAAAAAGCAGAAATAAAAGTAGACCACCAAGAAAGTGTACATTATTTAAATTAAGTATTATATTTTGTGGAAGAAATAATGAAACCTATTAATAACAATTTATAATTCATTTGAATATAGTTGTAGGCATCAAAGTTTGTTTATCGGAAGAGTTAAATACAAATATTGTTTTAATGATTATTAATAAAGTAGAATTTCAGTTGTTTCATAAATATGCAGCGAATTGGATAAAATATAAATACTAAAAAGTGTTCTCCATATCATCGTATATCAAAAAAAAAAAACACATAAAATAATTGTGTTTTCCGTGCCCGAAACATTTAACATTAGTGAGAACTTGTCATAGGTACTAATTGTTTGTTGCTGAAATTGCTGCTTGCAATTTGATCGTTATACTTGAAAGACAAAATTGCGATATATTCATCAATAATTTAATTATATTAACAAATGCAAAATGTAAATAATTATCAATAAACTTATATTTTTATGTGGCTATTATTCGGCGTCATTGAGTTACTCAATTGTTTAAAAAAATTACAAATGTTAAGTGTATCTAAAAATTCTGTTATAAAACTAAATGTAGGCTTATTATAACATATATACATATATATAATGCCTAATCAAATAACTTCGTTAAATTTTGAAAAATGAAACATTATACAACAAAACAAATATTGTCCTGACATAAACAAAGAAATAATTGCTCGTTAAACTAATAAATTATTGCTAATTCTACCCTAATTGTAACATGCATATCAATCAAGTAAGCAGAGCACTAATAAAACCGGTTACACCTCAGGAAGTAAAACAAAGAATTAAGCTTTTTAAAACAGACAAAATTAAGAAAAGAGAAACGTGTAATCCATGATTTTAATGAAAACTAACAAATAATCACAATAAAATAAACTCAATAAAATGAAGTCGAATAAATGTGACATGATTCAATAAATAAACATAAATATCAATACAAATAAAACGTACAACATAAATTTACACAATTATAATATAATTACTGATGTAAGTAAACAGATTGAGTAACTTCATATTTAAATGGATTTTCTCACAGTATGTCCAACATTTTGTATAAATGACACTGGAAAAATGTTTCTTACAAAACTGACTTTGAAATTAGTTTTATCCTGCGTGGATAGCAGTATGTTTAATAAGTTGTGTGAAAAAATGTCATACAAAAATCATAGTTAAAGCGAAGGTCAACAAAAGAATATGATCAAGTGATTATATATTTGAAAAAAGTAAACTGCTTAGATAAACATTTGATAATTACAAATTATATTTCAGTTTCATATACATTAAAATACAAAAAATTGCACTATAAATCTTTAATATATACATATTATCCGTATATTATCTATTATATGCAATATAAAAACCATATTTTGAATAATGTATGTACATTATTTTAACATTATATACGAATTTAAACTACGAAAAAAATAAAGAAAAAAGACTTTTGAAGAATAGCATGTAATCTAAAAGGAATTGTTTACTGTGTGAGTGACATTTGTGCTGTTTTGATTTTGCTACCAATGAATAGGCTTACAAGCGTGACATAACAATTGAACATTTTGTAATGTGAACAACAAGATGATTACTAAGTGATGATGAAGTTGTAAAAGTTTTATTGCAGACAATACAATTGAAAAGCTTTTCTGCGTGAGTAAGAATATGTGTCTTACAGTTTTGATTTTGTGAAAACACTTTGTTACAAAGATGACATTTAAAGGGTCTCTCTCCAGTGTGAGAACGAATATGCATCTTTAAATGAGGTATCTGGGTAAATGCTTTGTTACAAAGTCGACATTTAAAAGGTCTATCTCCAGTGTGAGTACGAATATGCCCCTTCAAATTGGACATCTGGACAAACGCTTTGTTACAAAGAAGACACTTAAAAGGTCTATCTCCAGTGTGAGTAAGAGAATGCGTTTTCAAGTGTATATTTTGTGAAAATGATTTGCTACAAACATTACATTTAAATTGTCTTTCTCCAGTGTGTGTACGATTATGAACTCTTAAATTGGACATCTGGACAAATGCTTTGTTACAAATTTGACACTTAATGGGTCTCTCTCCAGTGTGAGTAAGAGAATGCGTTTTCAAGTGTATATTTTGTGAAAATGATTTGCTACAAACATTACATTTAAA
>JAYRBW010044037.1:0-11523 GCA_036023295.1 Invenusta paracnida
AGCTTGGTAATGCATACTCCGATAGTAAGAGATGACAGATTCAGGAAATTCAGCTTCTGCTGTACCTATTTCAAAACTAGTGGGTGCTTTACGTTGACGTGGAAGTACTGGTGGGCTGATATTCTTTCCTTCTACTTCTTTGTTCACTTTGGCCCAGAACATATTGAAGGATTCTTCATTTCGGATATTTTTTAAAGTATTGACAGTCAACATTGCTAATTCTTGACCTTCGCTGGCAGACATGGACTCTGATTGTAAGGCTTTACTGAGGTTGTCGTAATTAAAGAAAATGATGCAGCTCAATTGAATTCCAAAGTAAAATTCGAATTTCGCCCAAACACTTTGAAGACGTGCCACCATTGTTGATTCATTGCAATTCTCGATAGACCATTCCCACAATTCTTGTAGACTGTCATAGTTTTTGACTTTACTATTGAGAGTCACTGCCTTAAGGCACCATCGTGTTGGACACAAAAATCAAATTCTTGGGGATGGTTCATCTTGTGTTGCTGCCTCTTTTATTATGTTCAAATGAGATTCTCGTTTTGGAGAGAAATTGACCAGTTTGGTGATTTCTTGAGCGGTTGCAAGTACATCCTTCATAACACGGCATTTCTTAACACTATCAGCGCATGCTAAATTCAGAGCATGACCATAACAATGGATAAAAAGGCAGCGTGGTTCACTCTGTTTCATAACAGTTGCAACTCCGGTCTTTTTCCCAGCCATTGCACTAGCGCCGTCATAGCATTGTCCTCTGCATTGATTTATATTTAAATTGAATCGTTGAAGGACATCTTTAATAGTGGATGTTAAAGCAGCAGCATTGTTTGACGGAATAGAATGAAGACTGAGAAATTCTTCATGTGAATTGATATCTTCATCCACCCACCGAATGCAAATAACAAGTTGTTCAACATTACTGATGTCAGTTGTTTCATCTGCCATGAGTGAAAAAATGGAGACGATTTGATGTCCTTTATAATGTCACGAATTATTGAATGTGACATCAATAGTAACATTTTATTTTGCATTTCATGTGAAGTGCATTTCTCTTTTTTTTTCAAGCCATGTTTTTAAACTCGCGTCATTGTCACTACGTAATAGAAGTTGTTGCAGGTTGCTGCTATCAGATAACTTTCCCTGTAATGCAATCCTTGTCTAGCCAAAAAACGAACACTTGACAAAATCTTCAAAAGTGCTTCCATGTTTGCCTTCTTCTCAGCTGCATGAACAGACGATATCAAATCGCCAACGTCGTGAGATGAAGCTGGTATTTTAAATACGCGATCTATGCTGTTTTTGTGGGCTTCACTATTCTCATGTTTTGAAAAACCTTTATTGCGTTCAGTTGCAGTTTTCCAATTACAGAATCCATTCGTAGTAAAACACTTATCGCTTTTAGTAGTTTCAAATCCTTTTCACAAACCTTTTATACAATAAAAACAATATGCTTTGTCGTCAACCTCTGAGTAATGGAGCCATGACCACTGTTTGAACCAGTTACCATTGAAAGAACGCAATTTTGTTCTAAAGAGACGTTTAGGGAAATTTATTTGCACTGGTTGATGAGGTTTATTTCCTAATTCTGCTAGCTTACAAGACACAGTAGAAGACGTAGTTAAAACAGTGGACGTAGGGGATGTAGCGGCAGAGGCTTGAGAAGAAGAAGCTGATATATAGCGGCAGAGGCTTGAGAAGAAGTAGCTGATGTAGCGGCGGAAGCTTGAGAAGAAGTAGCTGATGTAGCGGTGGAGGCTTGAGAAGAAGTAGCTGATGTAGCGGTGGAGGCTTGAGAAGAAGTAGCTGATAGATCGTATTGTTTATAAATAGATAGTAATGAGGCTGTCTTTTGGAACAAGATACTTCAGTACACGTAGAGGGCAGATTCATCGAGAGGCTGACCTGATTACGCATTAATGTGTTTATTCCATGTGAGTTTTTCGTCTAGAATTACGCCTAGAAACTTGAAGCAGACAACTTACATGATGTTGTTTATAGTTAGGATTTGGTGTTGTGATTTGAAAGAAATAATAGTATGTTTGGTAAAAAACGAAGGTTGGTTAAAAAAAGGGTGGACGGGCGTGAAAAAAAGTTGAGATAGAATACACACTAAAAATATAAATATACTGTGTTACAATGAATAGATTTCCACGGTATGAAAAAAGTTGAAATAGAATACATACTAAAAATATAAATATATACAAATATACTGTGTTACAATGAATAGATTTCCATGGCGTGGAAAAGATTAAAATAAAATACATAGTACTAAAAATATAAATTTATATAAATATACTATGTTATTATTAATAGATTTCCACAGCGTAGAAAAAGTTAAATCGCGTCTGCATCGATTTATGTCACAATACATAATTCCTCACTACCTCTTTAATGATTTTAGAGTTAGTTTAAAAAACGAAGGAGTAGTAAAGGGTGGCAAAGGTCGGATCCGTGACAAGCGAATATAAATTTATTGAAAAAGTAAATATCTGATTATGAAATAAACACATTGTTAATTTTAAGATGGTGAAAAACTGCTTTAACGTTCAATAATTATTTTTTAATAAGAAATAGTTACTAAGCTGAATTTTAATTATCACAAGGTTGGTGTCAAAAATGGTTTCCCTTAATAGTAGGTCGACGATGGTAAGAACAGCGTTCTTCTTTGTTGGTTCCCGACAGTTAGTAGTTTCAGTTATCACCTCACGATCAAGCAAATTTAATTTAATCGTCTCGCGAACTTCATCTTTTCTCCTCTTGTTGTTCTCCTTTTGCTTCTTGTTCTTTGTGGTGTCTCTCTCTCTCTTAGTTCTAGTGGGAGTCAATTCCGTGCCGGCCCAGGGGTGCGGCCGACCATCACTAGGAATTCATCAATATGCGTGGAGTTTGTGGCGATGATGCTGGCATTGTAGAGTGGGTATCTAAGGGTCTTGTGGCAGATTTGATCGTGTGGGAGCAGTGGAATAGCAGGTGTTCCGTCGATTCTACCGTGTTAGGGTTGCATTCACAGTACTGGCTGTTGGCTTTCCCGATGCTATGAAGGAATTGTAGAATGTTGGTTAGTCTGCTCACTCTGACTTGATGGATGATGACTGACTCGTTTCTGTTCATTCCTTTTTCAATATCTTTCCCCGATGCTTTGTTGTCGCATCTGGATCTTTTCCATTCACTCACTAAGGTTGGTAGAGACATCGAGCCCGATTTGTGTGCTGTTCTGGTCTAGGTGTGTGGCTGTCTCAGCTTCTTCATTTATGAGGATGCCGACATGAGATGGGAGCCATTGGAAGTGGAAATTGGTTTCTTGGTTTTGGATGATGATGTCAAAATTTGGTTGGTCAAGTGACTCTCCTTGTTGTGGGGTCCTCTCGATAGGCTTTCGATCGCAGATTGACTGTTCGATAGGACATGAGCACTTTTGATGATGGTAGTTCTAGACTTGAGGTATTTAGTCGTCGCTACTATAGCTGTTAGCTCTGCTCGATAGGAGGAGCTGTATCGCCCGGCCACCTCTGGTGTTGATTTTACCTCTGATGATGAAATTACCGCCTTCTTGTTCTGTGAACTTCAATGCAGATCCGTCCGTCCAGATTTCCACGTCCACCGGTGGCAGCGTGACTAGGTATCTTTGTATGTTAGCTAGTTGTTCTGCTAGGAGGTCTTTCTTGGATATGGGTGGTGTTGTGTTCATGTTGAAACTGGTGTTTGCTCTACTTCTTGTCTAGGGTGGTGTTTTGATGATGATCGTTTTCCTTTCTCTGGGATATCTGTCCAGATCTAGAATCTGTGCTGTCTGTGATCCTACACTTCTTGCCAAGTGTCATGGCTGTTCTTGAGGCGTTTCTTGCTTTCTGTCGTAGCACTCATATAGAGTGTGTTTTCTGGATCTTTCGGATGTTTTTCTCATATATGATGGCCCTCCTTTCATTTTGCCTCTGGTTTCAATAAGTTTCAGGCGTGCTTCACTGATAAGGTCGTCTACTTGAATCTTCATTGGACACCCCGTAATTATTCTGGCTGCCTTGTTCTATGCTGCTTCAAGTTTTTAGCCAGGCACTGGCAGCATTTTCAATGCAGGATTTAATGTATTTGATGTAAACTGAGCTTAGTACGTTTGTATTGCTCCCTACGTTCTTCCTGCGATGGCCTGCAGTTGTTTGAGTCTGTTAAATTTCTTTTTATTCTTAACAATGTAGGATCCGAAGTGCAGTAATCTATCGATGGTTACCCCAGAAAGGTGGCTGTTTTCACAGTTCTGATCTCATGGTCTTCTAGCTGGATGCCGATGTTTGTATTAGCCTCTTTACTCCATTGTGTCAGTCATACAGATTCGCATTTTTCTGATGCTAGCTTCATTTTCCATGTTCATGTCCATTCTGCGACTTGGTCAGTTGCAAGCTGCATAATGTTCTTTATTTCGCTAGTCTTAGAGCTTCTGGCTGCAAACATGAGGTCGTTGGCAAAGTGATATTTTTCGCTATCACTTGTAATAAATTCTTCTAGATCTTTTATCCATATAATGAAGAGGATCGGGGTTAGTACACTGCCTTGGGGTAGACCTTCTCTGAAGTATCTAGGCTTGGAGAAAGCGTTGCCAAATCTGACTTTAGCTGACCTATCACAAATAAACTTCTATATCCATTCAACCATGCATTTTAGAACTCCAATTCGGTACATTTTCCTCTTGAGGGCTTTTCGCCATACCGTGTCATAAGCGCGTGCGAAATCTAAGAAGGTAATCAGAGTTCTCTCTCCAGGCTTCTTTCGTTGCCACGCCGTCTTCCTGACCGCAATCCTGCTTGTTCGCTAGGGATAGCTCCTGATCTCTCCATCCACCAGTACCATTCTCTCTTTCCTTTACCATTCACTCTTCCAGTTTAGCTGGGTGGCTGGTAAGGCTAATGGGGCGATATGACTTTATGTCTTCAGGTAGTTTAGCAGGTTTAGATATAGGGATGATTGTCGCCTTCATCCAATCTGCAGGACTTCTTTATTTAACCACGATCTGTTGATAATTTGGAGTAGGCTTTGTTTTGCATTTTGGCATAGGTGTTGGATGAATTCCGTTGATATTTCATTTGGGCCTTTAGCTTTGTTCTTAGGCATCCTTTCTATGTTACGGCTTAGTTTGTCAGTTGTGAATGGGCAGCAAATACCCGTTTATTCTTCGTTACAGTTTATACATACTTGTTGGCGGTATCTGTTTCTTTCTATTTTCACTGGGGTGTCCAATTTAGGATTTCTTGGTAGGCGACTGACATCGGCGTATTCAGTGATGAAGGCTTTGGCTTTCTCTGTATCTGACTTAAGCAATTTGGTATAGTTCTCTTTTGTTATCTAAAGTGGGGTGCCTTGGACATTATTTTTGTTTTTCCCATCGAGGCTCTTGATAGTTCTCCAAACTTTTGTTGGGTCTGTCCTATCCAATAGGTCATTACACACAAAGTCCTGCTATATTTTATCTTTGGCCTCTTTAATGCCGGTTCTGACTGTTCTGGCTGCTTCAATCCATTTTTCTCTGTTTTCATTACGAGGTGTGCGGTTTTCCTAGCTACTTGGCGGTCGTGTGTTGCTTTTGCTAGTTCTTCTGACCATCATGGCTTGGGGTCTTTCCTCGCACCACGGGGGATGTATTTAAGGACTACTTTGGTGATGATGTCTCTCAGTTATGCATACATCTTGGATGGGTGGTTATCTTCTATCGGTTTTTCTGTGATTTCTTCCTCAATGGTGTTAGTGAATTGGTTCCAGTCAGCCTTACTATAGGACCATTTGGTGAGGCTTCTGCTGGTTTGTGACATTCTTTTATTTATCTCGATAAGAATGGGGAGGTGGTCACTCCTTAGGTCTTTGGCTACATTCCACTCAACAAAAGGAGCTAAGTATTTGGAGTTGATGTATTTCCCGTACCTTGATGGATGTGTGTGAGAATTCCTGTGTTCAATGCTTCATTGTTGTGGTTTTCAACCAATTCTTCGATTTGTTTTCCGATCTCGTCGGGTTCGTCATATTCGTCATCCAATACATTGGGCTATGTGCGTTAACGTCCCCCACAATAATTGTCTTCGGTGAGTTCGGGAATGAGTTGTGGTCAAAGTTGTTTGTTCTGGTGTCAATTGCCCCCGTCCTGATTGGTGGGGCATATATGTTGTACACGTTGATTTCTACATTTTCCAGTTGTAGGGTTACACCAACCCATTCAGTGGTATTATTATTGATGGCGATTGGTGTTTCTGGTGGTTTCTGATATTTTATGTCACTTTTAACTATATTGCGACGCCTCCACCTGTCAGTTTTCTTTCGGCCATTCTACCACATTGCCGCCTCTGGTACATAGGGTCTTCATAGCCCTTGATCCTAATGATGTCGTTTTTGGGAGTTGGATTTCTTGTAGTGCAATCACGTCGATGCTATGGTCTGCAATCCACTTCTCCAGCTCAGTGATCTTGCTTCTGAGTCCCTGGCATTTCCATTGTAGGATCGTAACTGGTCCAGGCTTGGTCTCCACGTCTACAGCCTTCTGAAGTAGTCAACCATCAAAAACTTTACACTCGTGTTGATTCCTGGGATGGACCCAGCGTTTGATGGCCATTTGGTCCGACGTCGCGTTGCTGCTGGTCGGTGTTTGGGTACCACTATCGGATAAATCCGTGGTGGCGGCCATCGTTGATACCTTTTTGTGGTGTCTCTTTCTTCCGTGTTGGGTTGTGGATCGAAGATGGAAGTGTGGAAAATCACATCGTTATTAAAGTACGCATTATATTCCACACGAGCGGCTTCGAATAAAACAACCACTCGAGGGTAGAATAGTTATGAGAGTGAAACGCCATGTCGCAATTTCTCGTTAAATTAGTCGACATAGTTGGTAATTATGTAGTGCTTGAAGAGGGGTGGATCGATAATTTCTTTTTACAATCCTAATATACTACGAAATGTTATGTTATATGTGTCACGCCCACCATTTACAATCCTATTTGGCGTTTGTAACATTTTCTAATTGGCTTGGGATTTTTTTTTCTGTTAAACGGCTTTGCATTTATAAATTGAAGAACCACTTTGAAAAGGGGTTTACTGGGTATTGGACAAATGAAATATTTATTGTTTAAAAAGTGAATTCCACCTCGCCCCATAGCATATGAAATAAGAGCACTAAATGGAGTGGAAATTAAGGGGCGATTTTATACAAATGAATTACAAGCAACAGAGTTCTAGAACAAGTTTGTTGAAAGTTTACAGTTATTTAAAAAAATTAATATAATTACTATTTTAAAAATAGATTTAGTTATTTTATAAAGAAATGAAAAATTATACAATGTATACAATTTTTAGCATACCGGTAGGGAACTCTTAGCATACATTAAAAGAATAATTTATAAGTTTAGGACAGTTTTAGCATACTGGTAGGGAACTCTTAGCATACATTAAGGGATTTCTTTAGGAGTTTAGCGTATTTTAGCATACCAGTAGGGAATCATTTATAATTTAGCAATTTATTAATTTTATCAAAATACAGTTAAATATACAGGGTGAGACAAAAGTCACTCCCAATTTTGACTATGATATTGATGTCTCTAATGTAAGAAATTTATTGTGTAATGTAGGTATTAATTTTTATGTCTGAATTTCAATTTATTTTTGGCCCAGAGTTAGGAATCAAGATTCCTAACATTTCCAACAAGATGGGGCAGCACCTCATTAATGCTTTAACTGTTCAGCAATGATTAGATGTCAACTTGGGAAATCCATGGATTGTGAAGTGTATACCGCTATACTACTGAACTTTAACGGTTAAACTCACCCTACTTTTTTACTAGCTAGACACGCCTTGGGGTACCTGGGTATCCCAACAACACCAGCTTAAATAAATTTGTATTGAGTTAAAGTGATATAATAAAATAATATACAATAATCATATAAATTATATTTGTAGTAAAAGCTTTGACTGAATACTTATGCGAACACATAACAAACGTATAGAAGTGAGGTAGGTATATATAGCTACTGTATAGAGTTATTTACCGAATATACAGCTGATGTATCGTAACATGTAGATAAGTTATAATAGCACAATGAATGCAAATGTCACTGAATAAATGTGGAATTCAAAGAACAATGTTAGGTGAGCACTAAAAATACGTATATATATAACTAAAGAAGTATATAAGCTACTGTATAAAGCCAAACTGAGTACATTAGAATAGTATAATGTCTGCAGATTTTACTACCTACACGCCGCCGAGCAGACAACAATTTGATGTTGCGAAAAAATGTAATTTGCACATGTACTGCGCTGCATCTAGTCTTCGTTTTCCGATCTCTTTCTCTTGGGCAGAAGGTACAACGACCCACTCCACCTGGGCGACATTTCTGCACTTGCGGAATGACCAGATCGATTCCGACCAGTTTCATGGCTTCTTTCACTGAACTTTGAAGACCACGAAGTTGAGCTCTGCGACGCACAAGAGGCATTACCAACTCATAAGCTAGCTCCTTTTTAAAGTTGTAGTGGTATTCTTTATTGTCATTTACCATTCTCTGCATCATGTAAGCCACATAGATGCAACAATCTGTCAACATGAAGAAGATATGGCAGGGCCAACGCCGATATTTGCGCTTTGAGCTGTAGCCCCGAACAAGCTTGTCAATGGTATCCACACCCGACTTGGTTTTGTTGTAGAAGAGTACGATTTCACTCTTTCCGTCCTCTGGACCAAGATTTCTGACTGATCCATGCATTGTGGAGAACACATTGACAGGCCTTTTGCCCTTATCCCAGAAGGAACATATCGTACTGCTATCTGAATAGTAGTGAACAGTGTCACCACGTCTACGGCCATCAGTCGACGTTGCCAACGCAGGAAGGCATCTTGAGTTGGCTTTCAGAGTACCAACAATTGTAGTTCGTCTGTTACATAATTTCTCTGCAAGCGGTTTCGATGTGAAATAATTATCCGTAGTCAAATTTCGACCGCAATCCAAGTAAGGTGACATTAGACGCATCACCAGTGCTGGCACGTGACCTCTATGCTCCTCTTTTTCAGCAGCTGAGAGAGAGTTCCTTCACCAATGTAAAGGAGACATTTTAGTGGCGATTCAGCCTCCGCTACCCGAAATAACTTCAAACCAAATTTACCTGGCTTGGAAGGAATGTACTGACAAATCTGATTTCTATAAATATCTGAAGTGCAGACAGTGACAAATTGGAATACGTATAGACTATATTTTGAATAAAATTATCAGTGATTGTTAATTATTTTGTTTTATATTAGTGTTGTATAATAGTTTTCTATATATATATTATAAATTAAATTCAAATATTTGTATTTCATGTGAATTAACCGAAGGTATTATCACATATTTGGAATATTTTCTATATGTATTATGTTTGGGTACTGTGGTACCCCAGGGCGGGATTAGCTATGTAATGGCTGAAAAATATACATATAATAATGATGTAGCAAACAATTACTGATAAATGACATAGCCAAATAATTAGAAAAAGTCATAAAATA
Source organism: Invenusta paracnida (assembly GCA_036023295.1). Classification (NCBI taxonomy): domain Eukaryota; kingdom Metazoa; phylum Platyhelminthes; order Proseriata; family Coelogynoporidae; genus Invenusta; species Invenusta paracnida. The sequence continues at coordinate 9,513 of JAYRBW010044037.1, forward strand.
TCTAAGCAATTCATTGATTAGAAGCTTGGAATTGACATTAGAATAGCCGTGAGGTACTGCAGTACCCCACATACGGGTCTAACCGTTAAAGAGCTAGCACATTTTACGCTTATTTCAATTCTTTTATGATATGAGCTAACACACTTTTGCCATTTTTGGCTAATAATAATATACTATTAAAAATGGTAGATAACTTGAGTGTTAAAACTGGCTTTATTTGATAATGTTTTTAATTCACTGTAATGCTGTATTTGAAAAATATACACAACTTTATTTTGAAACATTACAAAAACTTATGGTATACTTGACATAGCCATACTTATTTTTGATATAGGTAAGTATATATATAAATATGATGTATGTATTAGAATACATGAGTTGATCATTCATATTTATAATTGTGTCTCATACTATAGATATAACATATTATACCTATGTACATAATATTATGTTCTGCATATTGCATACATACTATATGTACAGCGGTAAGCTACATCAAGTTTTTTTCATATGTACCTACCGTCCAGTTAATGGAATTCCCATAGTATAAGGATTGGGGCAACCATGAGTACAATCAACTAATTCTCTTTCTCTATATTTCTGGCTTCTGAATCTGATTGGATTTGAGTAGAGTTCATCCACCTCAGGAACTCCAAAAGGGGTTTGGCAGCTATCCTCGATTACTAATCGGTAGCAAAATTTCTCATGACCAAAATGCATCTTTTGTCTCATATAGTATAGCCAGGGACCGCACAGACCGGAGACATTTGCACTTCTAGCTTTTTGAGTCTATTCGCTAATTTTTAAAACATTGGTTTTTTATTATTTTAGTCACAGTCCCTGTAGGCAACGCCAATTTTGTTAAATATTTGTTTAAATTATTTATTATTCTTATTATTTTTTATATATTTTTTAAATGTATTATTAAAAAAAAAACGTTATTTTTTTTAAATTTGGACAAAACAAAGAGTTTTGTTAACGTACGTTTTTGAAGCTCCTTACATTATTATTTTAGAGATTATAATTTATATTATATCAATTATATACAATATATATATATCAATTATAAAGATGTTGAGTATTATTCAACTTGGTGACCGTCGTATGTATTAGTAAAATAGTTAAAGTGACAAAAGTATCAGTATACAATGCCTGGGTAGAAGTAGAAACTAAAGATAATAAACTTTTTTGGACATTTTAAATGTTACTTCAATAAATTTACCATTAGTATATCATAAGTATTTTAATTAAAATGAATAGTACATTATAAATATTTAAAAAAATTAGTATGTCTAAAAATTAGTATATTTAGAAATCGAACTCAGCACCCCAGATTCCGAAGGTGAACATTCTAACCACTACACCACTCAGGCATACTCATACATACAAATATCTTAATCACTAAAACGTAGGTAGAATAATTACTATAGTCCATCAAGGTTATAAAGTCTAGTACCACTAGTAGTGTAGTTGTTTATAGAATGCTCACCTTATAATTATGTAAGCATATAGTGGTATTCAGTATAAATAGTATAACAATACCATATATATATCAAAAAGAATAATATTAAATATGAATATTACATTTTAGAATGAGCGAAAGAAAGAAACGCCTATCAGATTGGGATCGCAAAAAATACTAAACGTCAAAAGCTTATTGCAGATGATGCAAAGACATCTCACTCAATATTTAATTTTATCTATAGAACATCATCCATGCTTTCTACTGCTGGCGCTGACAGTCAACTCACGACGCTTCAACCTTCTGAACAGTCCACCTCTGGCGCTGATAATCAAATCACATTGACAGATTGTCAACTCCGGGCGTATTCCTTTGCACAGAAGCTATGTGGAAAGGTAAGGCGTTCTTTTCGTCATGAGTGGTTTGAGGCTTTTCCTTTTTACATTATGATAAAGGCAAAGATTGTGTATACTGAAAAGATGAAAAATAAAAACAGTACTAAACACTGTATAGATATGGATTGAAAAACCACTTAAATTTAAAATAAAT
>JAYRBW010044048.1:0-11522 GCA_036023295.1 Invenusta paracnida
TAAAAGTATTTATGTTAGTAATGTCAACATTATATTTTATTTTGTTTCCGATTATTACATCTGGTTTGCTTTTTGTTCTCAACATCATAATTTTGTTCAGTTATGTGCACGGCACATTGAAAATGGGGCTCCGGTGCCAAAGGGTTAATGCATTGCTCATATTTCTATAATCATAACTATATAGTATATGTTTTGAGGACTATATTTTAGCTACTGTTATTTTAACATATTACATGTTTGCATAATAAAATAGCATTTTGAATTCTGTTTTCAATCAAAGTTGTTATAAAGTATAGCAGTATTTAACTTTACATTATTTTAAAAATATTTTGATTAAACACACACTTACAATTTATTTTTCAGATATTGATTTAATATCTGCAGCAGAAAAGTTACCTGAAATTGTATCTTGTGAAGCTCCACCACCAAACAACATTATCGATCTCAACGATGTCTATGACACTAAGAACTAAGTAATATTTAACCCTATTTAGCTCAATAAACTTTTGTATCATTAAAGGCCAGTCTGGGCCAGAGTGGCCCATAATGCAAATATTGACTTTTTATCATTTATTTATTAATATAATTTTTTACCACTCCTACCCCCCCTTTTGGCTGACCCCTGCCCCCTCTGTATGATGATATGCCCTTTTAACCATATTCAACAAAATCATTTCTTTTTTTATCACTTTATAATTGGTAAAGAATATGCTAATGTAGATAATCACTCACAATAATAATTAATAGAATAGGAATCAAATTACTTATTAAGTTAGTTATGTCTAGAAATTACATTAAACTATCTTCCTTTTTCTGTTTGTGCATCTTCAGGCAATAGAAAAGTGTTATTAATCCTATTAAATCGAAATATTACTTATGTTATGCTGCTTATTTTGTTAGATAGCTATCTACCTATGTCTTACTTTTCAAAATATCTGTACATAGGTTGCTCACTTGAGGTTTAAATATGGTTATATACAATTTTGTTTCAGTCTTATCAGCACATTATTGTGTCCATATTGCAAGAAAGAGTACAAGACAGAGAAAGCAGTTCGTTCACACATATCCGTTACACACCCAGCTCATGCATACTCATGTACTATATGCTTGCAGTCATTTACACTTTACAATAGTTTCCAAAAACATATGAAGCGCAATCATTCCACTGCCATACTAGATCATCCAGTTTCGGATATTTTGATTGATCAAACAGATTAAGTGATGGATACATCTGAAGAAACATCTGAAGAAATTAAAGTAATTGACAATTGTACTTCTCACATTGCCAATCTTACACTGAAATTCACCGCAAAAAAAATGTCCCAGAGACTGTGTTTCGTCAGATTGTTGATGAGTTATGCCAGATTAAAGAGATTGGAGATGTAATCGGAGAAGCAGTTAGCAAATGTTTTAATCAGTACACATTTGAAAAGATTGTATCGGAGGAATTCAACTACATAGAGCCAATAAAAGTCGCTATAAAAAAGACACGTTTATCTATTTTCCCTTTTCTCAACAATTGACTAATTACCTGCAATCTCCTAGGATTGATGCAGAAATAAGTAATACTGCTGAGTACATCTACCAAGAGATGCAGAAAGAGCCAAGTATTTTAGAAGACCTTGTCCATGGTGAGTACTTTTTTGAAATTGCAAAGGATAACCCAAATGCTCTTTTTATCATACTGTATGCTGATGACTTTGGCGCAAATCCAAATCCCTTAAGGTCAAGCATACAAGCGAAGCACAAAACATTTGCAATGTATTTTTCCGTTGCCAAATTATCAAAAAAAAATAGACTCAAAATGGTTCATCAGAATCTAGTGTTGTTATGCAAATCAACACTCGTAAAAGAACATGGACTATTGAACATTCTAAAATCATTCATTGCAGACTGGAAGCGCATTGAAAAAGATGGAATCTCTGTAAATGGTACCTCTATGCAAGTCAGATTACTCTATTTTATGGCTGATAATCTTGCAGCACAAATAACTAATGAACATATGCAAACTTGCATTGCCGAAAAAGACTGCTCACTCCGTACCAAAGAAGGATATAACTCAAGTTTGGCTAAGGTTAAAGCTGATCCTCTTTTGTCCCCAATTTACGGCATTAAACCATCACCACTCGAAGGTCAATTTGCATATTTTCATCCAATAACATCATTACCTCCAGATCCAATGCACGACATTTTAGAGGGTTTTGGACCTAAAGAACTGAGTAATATTTTAGAATATGGAGTCAATCAGGGTTTTGTTACGTGGCAGCAAGTCAATGAGACAATCCAGTCATTTTCATTTGTTGGCACGGACAAAGCTGATCGCCCAAATTTGATAAAAAAACAGTAATCAAAGGAAAAGCTAGCCAACATTGGTGCAGTATTCGTCTCTTTGGGGTTCTTTTTGGATCATACTTTGAGGACAATGATCCAGCATTTTTGGTGTGGATTTATTTGCGCCAGTTGACTGACCGCTCCTTTTGTTCACGTATTCCCATTAGTGAGCTAGATAATTTCAAGGATATTTGCAACTGCCATTTGGAGCAACACCGCTTTGCTTTTCCAGGGGCCTGTTCAGAAACAAGTTGAAGAATCCATTCATGTTGAAGAAATATCTGCAAATATGGTAATATTTGAGCTATATTTAATGATTGTAGGTAACAGTTTAATATATTTTATGAGCTTATTCATGTTTTAAAATCATTTTATTTTTCAGAGGCCTGTTCAGAAACAAGTTGAAGAAAACATTTATGTTGAAGAAATTATCTGCAAAAAAGAAGGTAATATTTGAGCTATATTTAATGATTGTAGGTAACAGTTTAATATATTTTATGAACTTATTCATGTTTTAAAATCATTTTATTTTTCAGAGGCCTGTTCAGAAACAAATTGAAGAATCCATTCATGTTAAAGAAATATCTACAAATATGGTAATATTTTAGCTATATTTAATGATTGTAGGTAACAGTTTAATATATTTGATTAACTTATTCATGTTTTAAAATTATTTTATTTTTCAGAGGCCTGTTCAGAAACAAGTTGAAGAAAACATTCATGTTGAAGAAATATCTCCAAAAAAGAAGGTAATATTTGAGCTATATTTAATGATTGTAGGTAACAGTTTAATATTTATGATGAACTGATTGTTTTAAAATCATTTTTTTAGAAGCCTGTTCAGAAACAAATTGAAGAATCCATTCATGATGAAGAAATATCTGCAAATAAGAAGGTAATAGTTTTATCTAAATTAGATTTATTGCATCTGACATTTTTTAATGAATTTTTTAACCATCATAATATAATCTAGTCCACTCTTGTAAATGTATTCTTTTATAAATATTACATATGTTTCTTGTTTTCTTGGTTGTAGGTTGTCTTAGAAAACTTTAAGTTCAACATTCTCTCCAATAGATTTCCCAACGATAGACAAATCAGATCATTTTCAGCTGCGAAAGGCATCTCTATTTTGCAGACTATCAAGATTTTGAAATGGCTTATGGAATCGGAATAGGCATTCTGTTTATGAACTTTTGACTTACATATAACATTATTGACATTCATACTTTGATATGTGTTTTATATGATAAAATATATTTTCTGTGTTATTTTAAAAAATTGGTGATATTTTGAAAAATCGGTGATATTTTGAAAATTGGTGATATTTTGAAAAATCGGTGATATTTTGAAAAATCGGTGATATTTTGAAAATCGGTAATAAATTTCATATTGGATTATCTACTAACTGAATGAAGGAATGTTTTATATATTTTTATATCTGAGGGAATATAAGATATACTTTAATATAGCTAATTTTCAAATTTCCGGCAAATATTTGAAAATCGGTAATTTTTTGAAAATCGGTGATATTTTGAAAAATTGGCAACCAAATGCTATAAGAACAGGCTATTCAAATTTCAAAATTTTAATTTATTGACAGGTAAAGTAAAGATTAGTTTTAGTTGACTTTTAGTTAGTTCAATTTACAGCAGCATGGCTTTTCGTCTTACTAAAGAGCAGAGAATAGCTGCTGTGAAACATTACTATCAGTCTAATGAAAATGGAACTGAAATAGAGCATCTTTTAGCAAACCAATTTAACATTAATCCAGTCCAAGGTTCAAACATCACCTTGTTATAGTCAATAAATTCGAAGAGACCAGAACCATTAATGATGCTCCGAGAACAGAAAGACCAACCACAAATCAACAACAGTTCAGGGAAAAGTTTTATGAAGTAATGGAAAATTTACGGCGTAGTCCTCAAAAATCAACTAGACGCTTGTCTCAAGAACTGGGTATCAGCCAAACAAGTGTCAGAAGACTGCTTCATAATTGAAACTTAAAGCCGTATATCCCGCGTCTGGTACAAGCTCTTCATGATGGAGACTCAGACAGAAGGACGAAGTTCGCTGAAGAGTTTTTGGGGAGAATCGACGAAGATAATGCGTTTGTTGATCGCATATGGTGGTCCGATGAGCTAAAACTACTTTTAAGCTCAATAGTCACATCAATAGACACAACTGTGTCTACTGATCTTCTAAGAACCCTATGCTGGTGATAGAAAAGGAAGTAAGTTTACTTGGTGTCACCGTTTGGGCTGCCATATCTTCTACTGGCATCATCGGCCCAGTATTCTTTGATGGAACAGTCAATTCAGAACGATACTTACAAATGTTGCAGCAAGAATTCTGGCCCAAAGTTCACGATCAAGACTGCTACTTCCAACAAGATGGGGCCACACCACATTATGGCACAATTGTTCGTGAATGGTTGGACACTCACTTTCAGGGTCGATGGATTTGACGACGTGGTTCAATTGAATGGCCTGCTCGATCTCCTGATCTGACGCCTCCGGACTTCTTTTCGTGGGGAGTCATGAATGATTTTGTATACATACAACGAGAAGCCTCGGACCATAGTTGAATTGAAACAAACCATCAAAGATAAGTTCGCAACAATCGACATTGAACTTTGTTTGAAAGTTTGCCGTAGTGTAGTTGCCAGACTTCAGGAGTGCATCAATCATAACGGCGAACAATTTAAGCCTTTCAGATTTTAATAACTTGTAAATATATTTGTAAATTTATGCTTTTAAAAATATACTTTTGTTTCAAAATAGTAGCATATTTATTATTCATTTATATAATACGTTCATGGTTTTTAAACGACAGCATTTAGAAAATCGTGCAGAACTTATGGCGCACCCAGTATAATATTACAAAAATAAATCAATCTATATTTAATGAAATTATATAGATTATATATTATATTGAAATAAAGACGCGCTTATACTTTAATTATATTTGTTGCATAATAACTATTTATTATCATTTATCAACCTCAGATTCCAATTGAATAATCGTTTTCTTTAATAAATCGAAATAATTGTTTAAGTTGAGATGAAAATCCAACAATATTATAACATTTTTACTTTATTATGAAACTGTGACGTCTAAATTGTATGTGTGTTTTCTAGATAACTTTTGTCAATACAGACCTTCCACATTTCAACGCGAATAATAAGGCAGTGTGGATAAATTCGTCCCCACTGTAATCATGTTAACGTAAGTATTGATATGCTAAGTGACATATTTCTTATAAAAAATTTCAATATTAGATAGGGAAGCCATATGTGCTAATTCACGTCTCAAGTTAAAAACTCAACCAAATTTTATGCACCACATGCTGGTGAAAGATTTAATTAAAAAATCGACAAAGAACATGCCCCGACACAAGCCGCAATATTCAGCCGTGAGGATATTGACCTGTTTCTTTCGGATCTATGGACAATCAAATTATTAAGCTTGCGGCATTAATAGGAATGAATGGTGCACTTAGTATTTCCGAAATCACTAATTTGGAAGAAGACGATATAAGTTTTTCCCATAATGGTACCGCTATTGTTCGGGTCAAAAGTTCGAAAACCGATCAACAGGACGGGGACACAGTTTCATAATGACGCCCAATCCGAATCCAAAATTATGTGCGGTTACTCGATTGCGGAATTTTATGAATTTAGAGAGGAGCAGCTCCGCTGGTAAATGTAAACGCTTGTTTAGATCAATTTCGAAAAATGGAAAAAAACTGAAATTCCCATTGGAGTAAATAAAATGGGAGCCATGCCAAAAATTATTGCAACATTTTTGGAATTGCCAGATGCGAACAAATTTACCGGGCATTCATTTCGTCGGACATCAGCTACAATTCTCAGCGAACAGGGAATTTGACTTGTTGAATTAAAGCAACACGGAAGATGGCGTAGTACTACTGTCGCCGAACGCTATGTAAACAATACTAGTACTTCAAAAACAAAGACAAGCAATCTTCTTCAAAATTTAGGCAATAATTCATCTACCGCTGGGAATCAGAATCACCTCTTCAACAGTTGCACTTTTGCAAACTGTAATTTTAACATTCTTCCTAATTGAAATATCATATAATTATATTTCAATAGTTACCTACTCTTTTACTGATTGTAATATTTGTAATCTTCCTAGTTAATACAAATTTGTTAATAGTGAATTATTGTTTTCAAATCAATATTTTCATTCATTTTTGAATACAAAAACAGTGAATGAAATGTTTTCACTCACTGATACTAGTGAGTGAAAACTAGAAAATCACTAAAATAATCAATGAAGTTGCGAAAATATATTTAACTCTACTTCTAGTCTACCCATTTCCATCAAATTCATTAAAATAAAACGATTTTATATTGCAAAACTGAACAACGCATATGAAATCAATAAGAATCAAAAACTCTATGGTTCTTGCTACATATAAAATAAATCCATAGCCAATTTCAGAAAAGACCAACTAACTAATTAAATAACTATTTTTTTAGTTTTTATTATGCTAATAGACAATGCGGTAGCACTGGAAATTTTTTCATTAAAAGCAGTATCATTGTCTTACGAAATAATTGCACAAAAGCGACAATAAATCAATAGCCTATAATTAGGAAGGAAGAAAGTCATACGTGAACAAACAGAAATAAAATAATTTCGATATAATAAATCCGAAAATGTTGTTTTGGCAAGATATTTTGTTTAAATTTCCATAATTAGGAATTTACTGCAAATCAGACCATTCCAATTAAAAAAATTGGGTATAACTCCAATATATGATAAAATAAATAACTAATTATCTTGGAAATTAATCACATTAGCCTTATATGGTACGATTAAACATAAATTTCATGATTCACGATATTATGTATAATTTATTAATTAGGAAATATTATTTACGCTGCTGTATAAATTAAATTCTTTGAATATTAAATAAATAATAAATAAATAATCATTTTTTTCTTTAATGATTTTGTATACACAGAACGGTTACAAACAAAGTACATGCATATAAATATAATACATACATATATACAGAACTGAGAACACAAATAATACAAACATATGTACACATACAGAACAAACCCTTTCGGGCTGCCAGACATCCGACTGGCACAGATTTTAGTCAAATATTGTCAAAGAGTAGGTTTCTAATTGATATTAGAATTAAAACAACAGCGTTAAAAATGAATGCCGAGAAAAAACAAACGCAAAATGTTAAAATAATCTTGAAAATTCGTTATTAAGCCATTAATTAAATTAATAAAAAATATGTGCCAACATTTTTTGTTATACTACTGAATATTAAGATATACATAATAAGTCATTTCACAATTATACGGTTTTGTTTGGTTGAAACTCTCTCCGTTTAAAACGGTTTGACGGTAGCTCAGTTAAGTGAGCGATGTGAGTTGTGTGACCCGGAAAATAAACAGAATTTTGGAGCTGCCGTCAAACCATTTCAAACCGGTTCACTTCATTTTCAAAATTACACAACATAATATGGCAGCCGAAAGGGTCCAAAACGAAATTCAGGCATTTTACACATAATATATAGTAACATAATGTACACATATGTAATATTATAAAATTATGTAACGTTATGTGACATTACATACACATTATGTAAAATTATGTGAACATTAAGTAAAATTATGTGCACACTATGTGCACATTATGTAACATTAATATGTGTACATAATGTCACTCATATGTGTAATATTCCGGAATTTCTTAACTACTATACAGTGAATTTCATTTTAGACACTTTCGGCTGCCATAGATATACATAGTTATTTGTATATTTGCTAGTTTATTTACTTTTAAATATTATTAATTTATTGGATACCTTTGATGTAACCGTTTGAATACATATATATAAACATACAAAAGATAAAAATTATACATGATCTAAATATCATTGGCTACGTACCCATTCGCATAATCGATTTTCAAATAATCCCCATTAGCATAATCGTTATTCCTAAATCGCATTTAGTCTAAACATATTTTAAAACAGGAAGGAAAGTCGTGTTTGACATAAAATTCTTTCAAATTTACAATACAAATTATGAATCGCGTATCAAGATATATAAATTGCGTATAAAGTTTGAGATAAAATATAAAATTAAGAACAGTGTTAATCGGCATTGGTTGCTCATATGTCAGTTGTGGATCACATAATGCTTTAGAGCACCGGCTGCTGCCAGTGGTATGCGTCTATTTCATTGTTAGCAGTCTCTAACAAAGCAGTACTAGTCGTTCTGTTACCCGCCGATATGATGCATGCTGTTGAGGGATTGCATCTCCAGCTTGAATAAGACAGTGTTGGTGCTCGAACTTCTGCTGTTCTGATTGTAGTACCTCATAAGACAGAAAATGTTTGGGTGAGACGGTCATCTAGCGGTTTAGCGTGGCGTGCCAGCATTCTAGGTGGTTGTTAGTCCTTGTGCTAGAAATGTTATCAAACTGGGACCACAATTCTACTAGAAAACGTGCTTGCAAGTTATCACCCAAAGTTGACGTGAAGTAATCCATAAAACGCATTGCAAGTTCATCGTCAAGTTCGTTTAATGTTTGCAACCAAACATCATCAACTGCTTGGGGTGGTACGAGGGGAAGTGCTGTAGCACATCTGACTATAGACGGTTAAAAGCTGCGTCAGTTCTGTAGCGTGCAGTTAGACCCAATTGCTGGACATGGCGCCAGATCAAATAAGAAAAGTGAAAGAGGCATCCTCGTACACGCGAATTTGGAAAGACTTCTTGTACTGATGTTATCATCGCAGTTTCAAAATCAACGCATACTGTTGGAGGATTGAATACAAGACCATGTCGTTGAGCTGTGGTACGTAATAGGTTGAGGAAGCGAGTGTACGTTACGATGTCTTTGGATGGTAATAGAGCTACACATACCGGCAGCATCACGCCGCTGATTTTCATGTGGATTGAAAATGTTTGCAAAAACATTTCTTGTGAGCCTTTAAATGTACCGTCCATGAAAATTTCGTCAGAAAGGCACAGATGTCGTAGATTTTGAACCGTACCGAATATAATAAGGCGATCGTGCAATCCATCGTTAGCCAGAATAACACTTTTCCATCTTTTGTACGAGCCCACTGGCCATCTAAGATGATAGCAGCTCGCGTATGGGGAATAGGTGGGAGTCGATGAAATCTGGGTTTGTAGAGGGCATGTTTGTGTTTTTTGAAACTTGGTAATGGGTCAACCCTTTCTTCATTGTTCTACTGACCATGGAACGCATCGGCAAACACTCTCTTCATGGGCTTCTTGAAAGGTTGTTGATGGCATCTTGCATGACTGCATGCACAGAGATTTTTCTTGAACTAAACCGGCGTTGGGTGGGTGAGTATGGACGCTTTCGTTTTTCATAATTTCTTCTCCCACAGTGACGGCAGTTACATTACATCCAAGTGTTCGACATCTCCAATAATAGTTGTCATGAACTGTTCGATTGATGGATAGTAAATAATCATCAATTCTCAATAACTGTCCTCCTCTGCTACTTGGAACAAAATCTGCAGCATAGTAATGTTTAACTGAACTATTGAAATAGATTACAAGCTATTTATATTACGCGTACTCCGACAAATCAATTAAACCAAACGCTACTAACAGTTACTGAAGTTCATTTCAGATTATGTAATAATTGTGTTAAAATGACAATTATGTCACATGTTATTAGGCGGAGAGCAATGATACCATATCATGCAGTTGTGTTTTGTATTCTTACATGTTTTATAGAAATCTACATATATGTCTCGTTAATTATCAACATATTAATGTAAGGAAATTGGAAAACTTTTAACGGAAGATTTGTACATGAGAATTTTATATTTTATTAAAAGAAACTGAAGTTCAAATATTAACAAATGCACAAATTTTCACAAAGATTTAACAATTATCATAATTTAAAAGAATGTGATTTATGTAAAACGGACAACCCTTTTACATTTTTTTAAATGTTATTTATTGTAATATCATAAACGTTATTTATATATTATTTATTATTATAAACTCTGTCATAAACGTTATTATTATTATTTAGTATAGTTAAGTATTTAAATTTCTGTAAGAAATAATCTCTAAATATTTAAAATAACAATAGAATACTATAAGAGCACATACATATTTAAGAGCATTGTAAATAATGAAATTTGGATTAACTTTACTTTAAAAATACATATATATTATTTTAGATTTTAAATAAAATGAAATTTTACCACATGCACATACATATCTAGGTATTAATGTGATGAGAAATAATTTAAATCTAATTTAAAAAAATTATTATGGTTTAGAAAATTCTAACGAATATACCCGTTAAATTTTTTCCATTGTAAAAGATGGGTCAGTTTTTTAATAAAATTGGTTTGACACAAAAATCTAGACACAAAATATCCAGAAATTTCAGACGCCTCCACAATTTGGGCGGTTTAAAAATTTATTTCACAAAATGGTTTGGTTTAGAAAATCTTACTTTCTATCTGATTGGATTGTTCAATAATTTACTAGTTGTTTGCAAAAAACAAATTTTGCTTTCACATCTAAAAGTGTTACATCAAAAAAGCGATTCAATTGCTGCGAATTTTAAACGATTATTTTCAAAAAGCTTTTGGTTCTCCTGCACAAATTACTCCTGGATTTTAAAACTGCATGCAGAATCAATGAGAGTTGAAACTCTATGCTTAATTATTCTATGGTTGGTAGTATAAAAATTCTGAATTAAAAAGGATAATATTATTGTTAAACTTTATAACAGACGCAATTAGAGTAGATACGAGTATTTATCTTTGTTTAAAATCTTCAAATAATAACTGATCATCTATTGTTTAATATCCATTAATTTTTATCTTGAATTAAAACTAATCATAATTTATATGCAATAGTTGAAATCGAAATCATTGATTAATTTTAGTTTAAGTAAGTTATAGTGAAGAACATAGTTCTAGAACATAGACTAGATATTATAAATATATATTCATTGCCGTCTTGATGTGTTTAGTAAGAAATAGACGAAACCCACTGTTAACTATACTTTCTGACCTTTAGGTCAACCTTCGATATTTTGACATCTTATGCTATATTCACACCGGTCGCAGTAAAAATTACCTCAGTGGTATGCGAGAATTGACTGCGACTTCTGCAAAAGCAAACATT
>JAYRBW010044059.1:0-11520 GCA_036023295.1 Invenusta paracnida
TTTGCTTTTCTTGGCTTGTTAATCCGTTAGTGAGTGCTGTTTATGTAGTACTTATAATTTGCAATCCAGGAGGATTTCTTGTACAACTGACACCGACGAGGTTCCTTAAGGGACGAAAATATTTTGTCTATAAATTATATCTTAATTTTATTTACGCTAGCGTGCTTCCTTTTTCTTTTTTTTTATCAATATGCTGCGTGAGCAACACCGCCAATTTCTTAATTGCGGAGTATTTACAAACAGTTTCTCCGAAGAAGTTATTGGCAAAGGAATCGGTCAAATGTCCACATATTTTAAAATTTAAATTAGTTAAGTTGTAAACATCGAAACAATTTGATATGTCTATTAAATTTATTGTTTGACCCACAATGAGAAATTGACTTATCTAGATGAGGATTAATTTCCCTTTAAAATTAATTTGGTTAAAATCATTCCAAGAAATGTTCTTTGTTTAATACACTTTTTCGTTCATTTTATCAAATTGAAAATTGTAATATGTAATTAATATTAACTAGTTTATATATTATGCAGTTGTAGAATATGTGTATTATAAATACATAATTGCTGCCTAAATTATAACAGTTCCCTTTTTGTTGGTTTTCAAAGGAACTGTTGTTGTGTACTTCACAATTGTTTTTATTTTCCTATATCTAAAGGGCATTGTGCTGATTTCTTTCAGATCGATTATTACGACCTGACAATATTCTGTCCTAATATTTCTTCGGAAACCTATTCTGCTGGTGGTATGTACATATACTCGTGTCATCTTAAAACGTAGTTAGAAAGTCTTACTCTAGGTACCTACATATATTGGTTTTGTTTATCATTAGTAATTTTTACAACAATATTATGAGAACTTATTAAGAATATCAGTTAAAAGTAATCCCTTTCGCTCAGAGCTTTTTGATTTGCTTTTAAGATTTGTTTTTACCTTTTCCGATGGAAGATGGAAAATTAATTGGACTGTTAATTTTTGTAGTACATCAGTCTATCAGAGTGACGAATACAATTTTACGTTTTAACTTTCTTATAACTCTAATGTTAAATATATCATATCCTTCGTATTATAGTGTAAATAAAGAATTAAGCATAACATTTTACATGTTTATTCCTTTAAACATATAGTGACTGCTGAAAAGTTGTCCTAATTTTTTAAATTGTCAATAATTTTTGCTAAAAAGCAAGTAATAAACATATAAAATGTATATATTTATTAATTTAGACCAATAAATAAGTCTAAAAAACTTGTAATATTTTTATTGTATTTTATAGTCACACAAACAAACGAGCTTGAAGCTAGTATAGTGTCCTGATATTGATTAATTTTCAAATTTATAATTTAGTGACAATGTAAAAAGTATTGCAGATAGTAAAAATAAACATTTGTGTAAATAAAGTTTCAAGCTAACGTGAACTTTGATAATTTATTTGTGTGTTAATTAATCTCCGTCAGTATTTCAGTTGTTTTTCGGTATTCACTTTTATTATTTTGATAAATTATTGACAAATGTGTTTCCCTGTGCATGCATATATGTACTCACAAATCGTTTGTAATATACGGGGTGCATATTTCATTTGCATTAATGTTTCCTTTATCGTAGAGAATTGTTCAGGAGACCGTTTCAGTAAGTCTGGGAGAGTTTGTACAACTTTTTCCTGTTCATCTGTATCGTTATGTGATTCTAAATTGTTTGCTTTGTTGAATGAGGCGTAAAGGTTGTTTTTTTACGTTTGATCGATTTTTAAATTCATTATATTTATATATACATATTGCTTAATTGAATTATTCATTGGAAATGAAAGCTGTTATTTGTATAATTCATTGTGTCGCTATGGTGGATTTAATAAAATGACTTAACGAACTAGTTTAGATTAAAATATTATCTTTATTATTTATGGCAATAATTTAATAATAATTTATAATAAACAGAAATGTTAAAAATTTAATAATTCTCAGTAATGCGATATTATTAATTATCCAAATAAAAATTGATAATTAAATATATTGTATTTGTTACTTTTAAGTAATTTTTATATTTATTTACTTTTCAATAGTATGTTATGTACCAAGTTTTTGATTTAATTATTTTACATGCATATGTATGTATATGTATATGATTAAACAAGGGTTGGAAACTAAAAATTAATAACTTAGCGTATAATGGTTTGATTTCTTTGAAATGTCATGTTCAGCCAAGTTAACACCTGAAACCCCTAAATTTTGTGGAGCATATTCTAAATTTTAAAAGTTGATTTACATGCTACTAAATCCCAATTAAATCAATCGTATGAAAACGTATGATAAGTTTAATCTTTAAAACATTTTAGAAGCAATATTATCCATTATTTACAATGAATAAATTTATTAAAGTCGAAAAATTAAAGGTTGTCAATTGTTTGTCTTTAAAAAAGCAGCAATATCTCAATAAAAATAGTTCGTAAATTAAAGATAATGGCGGTATTCTTCAACTCCTTTCATTACTGAGAAAATGTGTTATTAAGAACTGTACTACTGATAATTAATGTGAAAGTATTGATAAGAAAATTCTAAATTATCAACACTTTTTTAATCAGTAGTTAAAATTGGGTAAAATAATCAGAATAATGAGGAAAAAGTGGACATTTATCCTACATATATGTATATCCCGGGTTCTTTAATAGCTATGAGAATGAAATTGACATACTGGTTACTTTTTAGGTCCGCTACTTCAAAGTAGAATTGTTTCAAATTATATTTCCGTTATAATTTTTTTATGATATAGCTGTTACAAAATGTCTAGTCTTGTAATATCCAATAGGGCCTACAGTACGTAAGGCCCCAAGCTGCTCGTATCAGTCAACAACCTACAGCCGTAAGATTAGTTGAGAGAGCTTTTCAATCAGATAAGCATCTTCCAAAGACTGCTCATTTTCACTTTTATGTTATCGCCTTAGCTTAAAACCAACTATTGCTTAAGAACTTTCATGTGTGTCGAATTCTGGGTTAGATTTATAGAAGAGATATGGGACAATATAATGCAGTAAATAACATTTAACTTAAATAGCTTAATAAATAAAAAATTGTAGAATGTTTTGATTTTGATAAAATTTAATTTCTTATATATCGATTTTTAAACATTTGAATATAAGTATATAAACTTTGTCTTCTATTTGTACTCTGTACAAAATTTCCGACAAATTGGCACATTCTATGCAAAGCTATAATTAAAGTTTATTTTTCGACCCTTTTTAATCATCTGCTATTACATTCATAGTATATATACATAGTATATTTCTATATGATTTTACAGTATCTTTAAGTTATGAATCATACAATTGTGTTTACCAGCTGATAAATTAAATATACAGATAGAATTACCGAGATTAAATAGTATATATTTTTATTCTTTACTTTATATCTACAGATTTTTTAATGTAATATATTTACAGCAAATTAAATTAATGTTGAAGTCTGTTTATTTTAAATATGTATTTAGAAACTTAAAATTCATGCTAATCCATTTGTGATGATTTGGTGCTTGCTTTTTTCATGTCTATTGAAACAAATTTTTATCAAATGGTAGTTCTTAACTCAATTAATGTTTCATGTTTAGATAATATTTATAATTGCTATTTTGTTTACAATATTTGGGAATGATTCATTAATTTATTAATTACCATAGTAATAGTAATACCAATACATGGTATACTGCTAAATGTTAAACAATTTTTAAAAATTGATTTTTGGTGGCTTCGATAAAAAAAGTACGAAGAACATATCTTTGATTTAAATTAAAAAAATATAGTTTTAATTATAATATAATTGATACATACATATATGCCTACTAAAAAGAGCTTTTTATCAGTACTATTGGAATAAAAGAACATATAATTGATTTATTATAATATACTCGCAATTCAAGATTTTGTGTCTTTTTTATTCTACATTAATTTTAACACAAAGAAAACAGAGCTATAACAAATTGTATACACTTAGCACTCAATCGATCAATATTATTTGGCTTTACACTGTTTTTTTATATTGAAAGAAATCAGCCTATTGGACGAGTTATCGAAATATCTATAATTAAAACAACAGATTGTTTAAATTAAAAAATGTGTTTTAAATAAATGAAAATGTGTTACTTGCGCTGATTATTTAAAAGTAATAAAATGAATTATCTATTAAGAGTATAAGAGAATGCATGATATCGAATAGAATTATAGATCTCAAGTGGTGGAACTCTTGGTGTACTTAGTATTTATTTATTAATCTTTGTCAGACATGCTTCGTGTGAATTCCGTTGGCTCTGAGGTTCTCACCTCTTGCCACAGCAATCGCGACACTTGGAGAGCCGTCAGCCGAGAACTGCATCCGAACGAAGAGAGGGCTGACCCACGATCGATAGTAGTTCCCTCGGTGACAGCCGCTTTTGATGCCATCCAATTTGAATTAGGAGATACGGAGGACGCCTCTGCCAATCAAGTTCTGGATGAGCCAATTTGCGTGCTTATCACGGGAAGCCTGCATTTGATTGGTGCAGCGATGCACGTCCTTCGACCCGGCTTGAATCAAGACGAGGAAGAATAAGCGAATAAAAGTGGTGATATTATTTCGATGTTATCTGCGATATATAAAAATAGTTCACAAGCGCAACTTCTATACTCGCAACAAATATTTAACTGTTTCGGCGAAAACGTTTTGAATGACATTTTGAAATTATATTGACATAATTTATGACATAATACATGTATAATTTTTCAACCTAAATAAATGTATGATTAAAGATGATATTAAACTCGCTCAAATGTATTGAATGTACATTTAATGCTTATTGGATGCAAAAATTAAAATTTAGTCTTATATTAATTCAATAATAATTTTTAAAAGTTAATGATGTTGCAATTAATTACATTCAATTAAATAGCAATACGAATAGACTAAATTAATAAAATTATTAATTTACCATTATGCCCAAAGAGTTAAATTATCCATGGCTGTTAAGTTAACCATATTTCATGTAAATAATTTTTATAGAAATTTGTAACTATTTTGCATTATGCTGTTTTTGAAGGACTTTGTAGTTTTCTTTTTACATAAATTTCAGAGCCGTATTGGCTGCTGGAAGTATATGAAGTTTTATAGTATATATATTTTGACAATAGTATATAATACTGCATTCAAGATTCAATCACGATTGCTTTATGTCAATATCTGTGAGTTTTAATTCTTTTTATACCTGTAAAGTATTTAAAGTATAATACTGAAATATTTGTAAAAGGTGTATGCATATATTTTATGACCTCAGGCACAGCCCTTCCTTACTTTTTATTTGTAACCATGGTTTATAAACGTTTTCTTATTATTATTATGTTTTTCTTACATGGGCATTAATGACACTCTGAAGTGACGATTGCGAGACGATTATATTGATTTTTTATGAATAATATGTTACATTTATATGGATTTTTCTGATATTTTACTCCTAAAATGCACGTTAATATGACTTTATTTTATTTTTTACTCTGTGGTAATTGTCATCCATATTCATTACTATCCAAATTGATAATTGTAATTAAATTTATGCTACAAAGACTCAGTTTTATAAACAATTTTCTTAGACATTAGATATATAACTAATATCCAGAATTTGATGTGAATTTTCTGCATACTTCCGGTAGGTAGTCATTGCCTTACTTTCAGTTATATCTAAATGTTTAACCAATCAATATTAATAACAATTCTCAAACTTTCTTTGTATGTTACTGTAATGTTTCAATTCAAAAATTCTACCTGATCTAAGCATATTTACTGGAGACATTATCAAGGTCAGGATAATAAATGTTGTGCAGATTCTCTCTGGTTACCTGAAATGAATTATGGCAAGGAGTTCTTGTTCTTGTCAAAACTTAATGTGCAGAGAATATCAGTTTTCCTTGTGATACCAAAACGAAACGCATATGTGTGGTTCAGTAAAATATAATCTAACGTCTATGGTGTTATTGTATAATAAACTCAATAAAGTATAGATGGTTCTTATTTTTTGTGTCATTCCACATCAAGTGCTGTGTATAATGTTAACACCTATATCATAATGTTATCTTACTATTGCTTGTACACAATTTTAAAAATATTCCCCTAAATTATGCATGCAACATTATTTTTAACATGTAAGACTGGTTTTTGTATTACTTATAAGCTAGAAGTCGATTTTTTATTTTTAATAATATATATTGAGTGACTTGTTGATTTTCTACGTCGATCATGGTATTTTAATTTTTCTTGGTATTTTTCGTATGTATATTATCAATATTAGCATGTTAACATTGACTTTATATTAACCGGACAGGCCATGCAACGTCAGTGTGTATTTCGGTTTTTGTAAGCAACGACTCATAAGGGAGATAGTAAAACTTATTTCGGAATTCTAGATAATTTTTAAATGGTAGCTAAGACTATTTTCTTATTTTTTTATATTAAATATTATTCTTAAATGTTAATTGCATCCAATTTTAACCAATGGCTAAATATGTCATATTTTTATAGTCTCATTTTGAAAGATTATTTATCTTTCCAAAAATAGATATACAATGTTTCAAATATTAAAAAATAAAGCTACAATGTTTGCAATGTATATAAATATAAAAGTTCTTATTTGAAATTTTTTCTCTTGCACCATCACACAAGCTAGCTTATTGCATCCTGGTTACATGAGAATTATCCAACACATTTCACTTTTTCTAACGCGTAGAATATAATGCAGTGTTCTATCCAGCTGTTATTTTTATTGTCCTTGGATGCGAATGTAAAAATTAATAAATCAGGAAATTTCGTATATCATATGCATTGTTAAGTATATATGTAACTTTGTAAAACTGTATATTGATGTACATATATTTAAAAAGTATGATCTATAATAGCCGAAGTAGTTTTTATAGCTTTTCACATTCTTGATAACAGTTTAAAGATTCATTTTTAAATTTAGTAAGTTCGTGTTAACACCATTTTGAAAATAAGAATAAATTCGTCTTCACGAAAAGATTCTATTAAACAGGTGTAAAATAGTAAGTTCTATTTGATTATTTATGAAATTTTAAATTCACGTTAAAAAGAAAATATTAACACAAAAAATATAGTCATTATCATTAAAAAAAGAATTATCAGTACAATTTTATGTGAACCAATATTAATGAGCATAATTATATAAAAATATATGCAAAAAGTCAACAGTTGATTATAAATTAACTTTCTATGACGTTACTAGCCATGAATGCAGGCATGTAACATATACCTAACTCGAGCACACCAATTGTGACATTTCTGAGCAGTGATGGTATTGAGGGCATCGTGACCAACTCGTAAAAATATTACATCATGCTTTTAAAGTTAATGCCTCGTCGTGTCGATGTTCTTCGATATTCATAAGCTTATTGATTTTCTCCCAGTTATTGTTTGACTGTAGCTTTAAAGCAAGATTCCACCGGATTAAAAAATGGACTGTATAGATGCAGCATATGGAGATTCCTTCGAACTTGCATCTCTTAATGAATAATTATTCTCAAATGATGTCGTGCACCATCATATATTATGTGAACTTGTTCGTTTTCAGGAAATACAACAGCTATTTGGTCTATTAGCTCATTTAGAAATTGCTGGCACGTCTCTCTAGTGGTAGTGGCAGTGTTGTAAACTTAATCGATGATGAATATAACGCCAATATTTTGGTTTTTAGCGATTGTTAGATAGACATATTTTCGCCTTCTGTTACCTGTCGACGTATGGGTCTCCCTTAAGGACACGGCCTCTTGTACATACGTTGAGTGTATATAAAATACGATTGATAAACCATGATTGTGCATACTCTCGTCGTGGTTCGATAGAATTGATTGGAGCCATCAGGCCAAAACAGCTCACCAGACAGAAAGAAAAATGATCAATCAGAAAAAAGAAAATATAAAACAAAAGAAAGGGTAACTATATAACAAGAAAACAAAGAGAAGAAGTAGACTTAGGAGCGATAGAAAGTCCGGAGACTTCGGGGTGTATTGCGTGCAAACGGGACATCCTCTTCTTTTCCAGCCGTCTTCATTGTTATTAGTAAAACGTCTAATATTTTTTAAACTGTTTGAACACAGGCGAAGAGTCTGGAAGCTGTCTACAGATTTCTTCGTTGATACATTTCAATGCAGAAAGTGGATTATTTGCAACATGTTGTTCAACAATATCTCTCATTTCTTATCATCCAGTAGAGATACTATCTTCTCGAACTTATACGCACGAATTACAGAGCGGGCAGTCTCCCTGTTGATACCAAGAGTATTTGATAAAATGATATAATCTTGGTCTTCGGAAATGAATGTAGCTATTAATTTTCTTCGATCTCTATTAAACACAAACGATTTCTCGGCATTTAATGTATATGTATATATATTTCATATTTATAACATATATGTACTCAACTGTTGACATTTTTGTATATACTTTTACATAATTATGTTCATTAATCATGGTTTATATAATTGTACTTAATATGATTAGGAAATAATTATTCTTTTTTTAATTATAATGAATATATTTTTTGTGATAATGAAGTTTCTTTTTGTTAATGTGAATTTACAATTGAATTAATAATTAAATAGAACTTTCTTAAATTGTATATCTTTTAAATAGAATTACCTTTTCGTCATGGCGAATTTATTATTATCAAAATTGTGTTAATAAGAACTTACTAAAATAAAAATTGAATCTTTAAATTGTTATCAAGAATGTGAAAAACTATAAAATAAAATCGTAAGTATTTAATATTTTAAGAGTTCCTTAAGAATATAAATAATAGTTCTGACAAACTTACATAAAGCGTAATCATATTGAACAAAGTACGGATGTAATCATTTAAGTTGTTTTATATTAATTAAAAAATAGAAACCAGTTTTGCAAAGAATTAGCATTTTGTAATATGTATTATGAATATAATTCTATTCTACATAATTTTTATATATTGATTATACGAGGTATTCGGTTTTTAGTTAATTTCATTTTGCTAAATAAACTGAATTGTTAATTTATCAAGAATTTAAGATAAGTTTTTTCTAATTTTCTAGCAATATCATTTAAATTTATATAACGTTAGCGTAAATAGAGAAAGATTATTTTAATATAATATTGAAATATACGGTGTCAAATCACAAAAAAACTATTTGTTTTCGATATTCCGTATATTAGTTAAATATTTATTTACACTACGCAATTTGTTTTATTTAAAAGCTGCTGTTCGATTTTTTGAATTTCGTATTTTACTGATCATCCCGTTAATTTTTAAGCAATATATATATAGTATTGATAAATAGATCTTTAATCACTTATTTATTTCAAGTGCATTGCGTTGTAAAATTTTGCTGATAAAAAATCTTTGTATATTTAAATAAAGTTTGCTTAATGAGCAAGACATGAATTGTAGTCATTGTTTCTATAATACATAAACGAATATCAAAATTTAATTATGCAAAATATATCTAAGCAGTTATATTTATACCTAAAGCATTTATACAACATTTAATACTTCCGCGATAATTATTAACAAAGCGTAATTTTACTAAATCTACTGTAAGAAAATAATATCAAACAGCACAGTAATCCAAAAGTGTTGAAACTCCGCACAACAACTTTTTTTTAAATTTATAACGAATTCATTTTAATGAAATCATCAATGTCAGAATATAAATAATTTGAATCGAAAGGCCAAGTTGACTTGAATCTAATCTTACTGACGGAATCTATAAATTATACTCCTCTTATGCAATACAAGAATATAGACTCAAAGCTACATTTTAAATTTTGTATATAGTAAATGGACCAGTTTTAGTAGTTAATTTTATTTTTGTATAGTTTTGAAAACTGAAGACATTTATTTTGCATATATTCAAACAAAAAATCCAAAGTTATTGATTACAACTCTAATTGTTTGTACTGTTTCTGTACTATATGATTTACGCGATTTTTTGTTTTAGCAGTGCAGGAAGATGCATCTATTTTACTACATATTTTTCGTTTATATTAAGGTTTTATACTACTTATTCTATATACTTTTACTTTTATGATATTTACAGGTATATTTCAAATCAATAGTTAACAGTACTTACTTGTAAACTTTGCATTTAGACTATAAGTACATGATATCCACTCTTAAAAATGCATTTAATTGAAATTATTACAACACCCCATAAATGCATTCCTTTATTAAATAAGGCTGTATGCATAATGAGAAACAATTCATTTAGATTATGCACTTATATTGAATTCATTCTATTCATTTCTGTGGTATAATCTAATATCTAACATTTATAGGAATGGACTTAGAAATCTAAATCGGTGGAAAATTTCCTTGGTGATATTAAATTTGAAATGAAAATTATTACAGCACCCCATAAATGCATTCCATTCATAAATAATGCTTTATGCATGTATTGAAAATCGTTACAACACTATATTAAACTTCCTAAACTTTTAAATGAAATTGTATTCTGTATATATTTATGTTAAATGACCACATTCATATTTTGTTCATCAATTTCATCAGATAAGAGTATTTGCACGATCCACTAATAGATATATATATATACATACTAATTTCTATTATTTATTTACCTCTAAAGTCTAAACTAATTCAACTGGCATCGGCTACGCTTGCTAACAGCACAATCAGATATGAATTTAGTTTACTATCAACAAATCAATAAATTTAAATTCTTCTTCTTTATAACCCCAAGAAATAGTATTTCTACAACTCTTTAATAAATTCTAAAACTAGCTGTTGCCTTTGACTATCTGCTATACTTTATAAATACGTTCTCATTTATTAGACCTTGGAATCTATATCTTGCATGTAATTTTTTCTTGGAACCTTTGAAGAAGCATTATATATAGAATAATAATCGAATATATGTATTATAAGTATTTGATATTTCGAATTATAAGCCTTAAGTCATAGACTACTTTAAGTATCAAAGAATCTAATTTGTATACTTAGTCAGTTATTATATATAGTATTTCAGATTATCTTTCCAATATAAATATTCTGTTTAATAATTGTAATTATATTGACACATTCATATTTATTAAAGGCATGCGCAGAAAACGATTCGATTAGCAGAAAAACTCAGTTCAACAATAGAAAATATATACGAAACAAAAGTCAACGATAGAAATGCTTTACGATTAATGAAAAGTAAATAATGAAAAATACTTGAAAAACTCAAATGAATTGGAATTCATAATTACAGCTACATATTTACATATTACATTTTTTATAATAATTCACTTTTTGAAGCTTACAAAATTGTCTATACTGTTCATTCAGCCGAAGTTGTTGTAAATCCATTCGTTATATAATACTGCTGCAGACCCAGTTTCTTTTCATCATTTATACATGACGCAGAAATTGCCTATAGGTATGTAGAAAGAACCTATCTAGACCTATGGCAATAGGTCGTTAGCTAGTAAAGCTAAGCAAACTATGTAGTAGGTAATATAGGATAGTTGAA
>JAYRBW010044070.1:0-11519 GCA_036023295.1 Invenusta paracnida
TTAATTTAATGTATTCCACGACTTTTTTGACCTTATAGTTCAAAAGTTGAAAACGGAGCTGAGTATGGAGCTGAGTAATGGAGCTGAGTGCGGAGAAAAGGTTTAATACGTTTCCAACGTACAATCCCGGTGTTTTTTCCCTATTTTTTGTATATATCTAAAAAACATTTCATTACAAAATTATGCACCAGATAAATTATGCACTACGTAAAAAACTTGGAGACATTTTAATACTGTTCATTATATGAGTATGTAAAACAATTACAACATTTCGACAAAATGTCCATCTACTCAATATTTCATTTGTAAATTGTAACTGTATGTAATGTATAATTATATAATCATAAGCTATCGTTTTACTATTATATTAGTATTAATCTTCCATTTAAAGTAGTCATTCTTAATATCAATTTCAATTAATTTAATGAAATTTAGAAAATATATTAATATGTATCGTTATTTAGGATGGGATTCATATAAATATAGTATGTATTCGTTTTATATTAATTTTTATTCGTACAACTGAAATGTAACATAATTTAGCTATTAAAAATTATTCTTTTATCAGAAATCAGCTGTGCACATACTTGAATCGGTGGCAATTGTCAGACCAGACAAGAGGGGAATGATTTGATAGCGGTCGACTCGTTCTATATCCCCGCAAGAACCGTGAGAGTCGCACATTTTCGTGCAGTTAGAGGCGCTAAGTTGGGCGTCAATCCGATTGATATTCGCGCAGAAACAGATTCCATTGAGAAGGTCGGAGTATCTATAGCGAGAAATGGGTTCGACATGGGAGATCTATAATGAATGCTGTCAGTGGAAATGAGGATTATTTTAAATGGTGGTAATTAAGAGAATATAAGCAAATGCAGAAGAGGCAATCCAATTGTGAGTCATCTAATTTTAATTCAACCGTTAAAAAATAAACTTTATAATCGTGAAAAGTCAATGTTGAATGTTGTATCTATACCATTATTTTAAAACTCTTAAAGACTTACCGCATACACTTTTAAAATTAGGCTTGAACATGAACACATTAACAGTTTTCATATTTAAGTTTGTAGATTGGAGTGGTTTTCTTGCGAATTTACGTGATTTTAGCCGTAAAAACTAAATAAATATAAATTAGATCTAGTATAGAATTTAAGTTCTTGGCTGTACCCATATTAAAATTAAAATAATAATATATAAAAATACTTTATTGGGTATGACAAAATAACCGTCACCATGTTTCGGGTGTCTTTAACATGTGATAAAAACATTAGACAGAAATGCAGGCTTTAAATATTAGAGAAATTAAAGGTGTTATACAATCGGATAAAGTATACATGAGTGGAGTGAGAAGTGCACTAAGTAGGTTGAATAAAGCTTAATAAAATCAAGTAAATCGGTGTCTATGCAGCCATTGATTGCATTGAACTGTTTCCTTCTGTACAAGGCTTCACAAGCTAATCGGTTTTTAAGATCATGAATTTGAGATAATATTTTCCAAACAAACTTGTATTTCTCTAATATTTAAAGCATGCACTTCTGACTGATGTTTTCATCTCTTGTTAAAGACACCCGAAACGTTGTGACATTTATTTTTTCATACCCAATAAAGTGTTTTTACACATTACTTTCTTTTAGATCTAGTAAGGTAAAATAGTTTTACTATAATCTCCAATGGTAAAATCTGCCTTTTATGACTGCAGCTTTTTCTTCAAGATGTGCATTTTTTTAGTGCACTTCAATTCTCTCACAATAACATGGATAAACACATTTATGGAATGAAGCTATCTCGATAAATAAAACTTTATCTATAACAAAATGCTCTATTATTGTTTAACATTATATGACTAAATTCCACCAAATATTAATAACAAGTTATTGTTTAGTTTATCTCCGAAGTCAATGAGAACTAAAACCGAATTCTAATCATTACTAGAACTATCGGTCAAGATCAACCTCACTTTTAGGGTCACTGCTAGATAGAGTTTGGACTAGTATAAACTAGCCGAATCATAATCATAATCAATTTCATTTAACATAAATACGTCCACTTATTTTTCCAGTTATGAACATGTCCTCTTTCAAGTACCTTTGGCAAATATTATATTCGAGTGTCATTTATTGATGATATTCCAAATACCATGATCAGTTTAGTAATTTAATATACAATACTCGCAAGTAGTTTTTTTCATAAAATGAATAAGTTTATATTTATTTTGTTTTTTAATAACAATAATTAAGAGACATAGTATACAAATAATAAGTATTATTATTAATATTTCCTTATATACCTAATTATTAACTATATCAATTGTTGACTTTATACTTCAGTTTATGTTTATAATTTTGACGATGGATCATATAATTACGTAGATTTAATAATTCAATCTTTCTCTTCTTCTTCTTCTTCTTTTTCTTCTACAGGACCGGCAATCCGGGCATCCCGCTGACATGATTTTATGTTGTTAACGAGAATTGTTGGTGCTCTTGGTTTGTTTGTAAATGTTTGTGAAGGTCAGAAGCCACAGAGACTAAATAATCATCTGTGCTAGCTTTAACGGCCCCTCCGGATTTGTGAAGGGGACTGCAATGGCGGAATGATCTCAAAGATGATCATTTTTGTCATAGAGGTGCTAAGGCGCTCGGTGAACCAGTGTTCTAGCGTGTGAAATTTGTCGTTACAGTGGAGGCAATGTAGGTCGTTAGACGGGTCTATACACTGGTGTGGTAGGCTTTGAATTCGAGGCAATGCCCGCAAAGTTTCACCTGATTTCGGTACAGTTTGTTGAAGTTCCCAATTGTGCCTCTGTAGATGTTTGCATTTGGCTCGTGCATTGTCGGTGGATCTACGATGGTCCTGTCAATAACCGATGATATGACACCTTTTTATAAGTTTACATACACAAATTATATTTACGTTTTTTAAAGCTAAAATCGACACTTACTTCCATAATTTATTAGCAACATGTCAAGTTTTTTCCCAAAAAATTGTATTATTTACTAACCTATATTATCACGCATGTTTTATTATACTTCAATATATGTTAAAATAACACAACAAAAATTTAAGTAATCTCATAAAAGACATATCAATAAAAAATCATGTTTAAAAACTATTATTTTCTTGTACTTTAACTAACTTGTAAAACAAATATTTTAAACAATTATGACAAAATATGAGCTGTTGATGTACGACTGTTTAATTTTATGTGACTGTTTCCTTTTAAAGAATATATAAAAAAATGTTAATGAAACATATGTAAGTAACTAAACTATAACTTATTTCTTTACAACTTAATTTTATAATGTTTTAGGACTAAAAATTAAAAATTTAAGCAGATAAAAGGTTATTCTTTGAAAATGTTGTGGTGATATATATATATTTACATTATTTCGATTTTATTATATTCATTTTCCACCATACATTTAAAATTAAATTGCTTTTCTTTAAGAACTGCTAATCTTCATTTATGGATGACAAATGTATTATTGTGACTTCTGCTGTTTTGCCTTTAAAAAATAAATTACAACGCCAGAAATTACTTTATTAAAGCGATTGTTTGGAGATGGAAGAAAATTTGGGACAATTGTTACCTCATTTGTAATTTAAAAAATGTAAAGTTTTTTATTTTTATAATAACTTTTATTGATTATTTTGTTAAAATTTCAAATGAATATATTATATATTTAATTTAAAAAAACTTGAATTGTTTAATTTTATATTAATCTTTATACGTCATTAAACATTGTTAATGATAGGAATATATACCTATTAATACTATATATATTAGAATATATGGGAGTATATTATACCTATTTACTTAATTGTGAGACATCCGTATACATTTGTATAATATATAACATCATTTTATTAAATTTTATTCACACAAATAACTTGAAATTCTAGAACTAAACTATACCTGGTAGAACGAAGGTAACATTGATTTTGGCATTTTTTCAGTTTAAATGGAAGTCCGCCAGTAGCTGAAAAGTATTCCCCATTTGTCAGGGAGACCGCTTCACAGACGGGTTGCGTTATGTCGGCTGGAAATTACGGAATAAAAAAAGTGAACAAATATTCCATGAATACTTCTATTCGACTTCTACTCCTCCACTACTAAAGATTAAGTATAAAAAGGGAAAAGCAAGAACGACACATCAACAACGTTTTCGAAACTATTTGAAATATTTATTTCGACAAAACAATGCTTTTTAGTTAAAATGTATAAATGTATTGCAGTCATTTTGCATACATAAAAGAATTTACTGTAAAACGTAACATTTCCATACTTTTTTCTCTGGATTGTTTATTTGAAACTTTCAAACAGTTTTTTATCGAAATGACCTGAGTTTCGTATTATTTTCCATTGTAACCGTAATTGGCTAAATTGTAATACATGTTTGAGACAAGAACTATTCATTTCATAAATTGGGAATATGGTGATAAATTCAAAATTAAGATGAAACATAACTTATCAAAAGTTTGATAGCATTTTATGTCAGAATAACATTTGCATCACGCCAAAATCCTGTAAGTTTTGGAATCATGCGTGTAACGTTTTCTATTTAAAACATTTTGTAATATGGATATTTAAATATCTTAAATTTGCTCTTTTCAAAAATGCTGGCCACTTTTGTGAAAAAATCTACAATTACAGTCATGTTCGCCGTACTTACCCTTTATGATTTGAAATACGGTCCACAACACTAGAGCACATGTAACAAGACGAACCATGAAGAAATCGGAACCCAGTCAGGCCTATTCTTGTAATTTACTTCTGTTATAAATTATAAAATAGCAGTGTACTTGCCTCCTATTACTAAAATATTGTACTGCAACTATTATTCGTGAATACAAACGATAAATATGGCTTTCCTGTTATATTTAGGTACTCCTAATTATAAATAATGGCTGTGATTAAATTATACAATGCTGTACGCTATCCTTTCAATTATTCCCTTGCGTGGTACTACAAAAAGGCGTGTTTCCATGGAACTTGAAATAAATGCAACAATATTATTTAACACTAAATTTGTTCCTTCCGTAGAAAAAAATAAGTGATTCCTCAGTAAATTATTCAAAACTAATAATTACAAATGTGTATTCATTGAACTGAAATATCATTGGAATAAGAGTTCCCTATTGATGAGTTTTATTGATACCAGACTAAAGCGAGCGGTACGATCAAAGTTTGCCTGGTATTCAATATTTGAGTTTTATGAGCAAGCTGCATAGTCACTAGATGACATAGTGCGTGCGTTTAACAGACAAAATTTGGCAGACAAAATTTAACAGACAAAACTACTGTCTCTGTGTGGTTACTCTATAAATATGGAACGTGAACAAGCTCATACACGTGGGTTTATCGATACCGATACAGAGTTTGGGAGCGCTCCCTGTTGAATTGGGATATAAAAGACAAATAAATGGCAACCTGTTTAGCACAATTGAACGTGTTGTACTTTGTGGATCGGTCATTTACCTCTCTACTTACTTAGATTTGGCTGGAGACATGATTGTTGGTAATTCTGAAAATTTCAAGAACAAAGGACGCAAAAATATTTATGATATTAACCGTAATATCTGGGATAGGATGTCAGGTTTTTTATATTTCCCACATCCGTGCTTACAGGCGATCCAAGGCTGCCCATCCAAATTCGACAGCATCACCTGGTTTCTTGTAGAGATCCGCCAGGTTTCTCATTTTGGATCGGTGTCTGAGAGTATTAATTCGTATATTAGTATATTAGGGTAATAATTTTGGAAGCGTACTATTTGGCATTATTGTTTCGGTTTTCAAACTTGAAAAAATCATGCTTCAGATTTGTTGTGGACTTTGATTAAGTTTCAGTATTGATTTTATCCTAATCGTCAAAAATTTCGAATGTAATATTTTCACCTTGTTATATATATTTACAACTACACGTCAATTTAATCAGATTTTTTATACAAATCTTTTTAGGCAAATATCATTGCATAGCATTATTTAAGTTTAATTTTATTATCAAATTACACTGTATTATGTCTGCGTTTGATATATCATAATATATTCGTCGCAGGTACTATATATTTAGACATATATTCATGTATCCACGAATTAGAAGACAGCTTATATTATCATAAACTCTTTCATATTATTGTAGAATGTGTCTCAGTTATATTGAATGTGTTAATAAGTGCGCTATTTTTAAAAATTTGATATAATATTATTATTATTATTATTAATTAAAGCTATATATTATATTGCTTTCATAATGTGTTTTTACATTGATTATGTTATAAGCTTGCTAGTTTAATTTCTATGAATAGTACTCTATATAAAATCAATGTCATGTAACATTATTCATAGTATATTATACCCATTAAAATAATAACAAGGCTTGCGAGTCTATAATATTTATTTATACTAAGCATTGCACTTTTTATATAAAGCAAGAATCTATTTCACGTTGAAAATATTATGATAAGAACAATCTCATCCTTATAATCTTATCTTATGTTCTTACCCGTAAAAGCAAATTTCACTTTCAAAGATAAGAATATAAGAATACTTAGTATTAGATTGCAATAAATCATATATTTTTTATGTGAGATATTTCTACCGTCAAAAAAATAACTAAAAAAGAGGATGGCCATTAATCATTATGAGTTATATGTTTTATTGCAAGTACAAGGTCATGACAAAATGTAACACATAACACAGCTACATAAGAAAACAATATTGTAGCATGTATGTATAGT
The DNA here is from genome assembly GCA_036023295.1 of Invenusta paracnida. Lineage (NCBI taxonomy): Eukaryota > Metazoa > Platyhelminthes > Proseriata > Coelogynoporidae > Invenusta > Invenusta paracnida. The sequence continues at coordinate 6,737 of JAYRBW010044070.1, forward strand.
TTAATACGTATAGTAATGTATATTAAAATTAGGTAAAGTAGATATCTAAATATACAGAACTATCAAATATACAAAAATGGTGTATTTGTATATATTATGCAACTCCAAAAGCTTGGCTTTTTTGGCCGGATAATAATCTTTCTTGGCCTCTTGCATCTCAATCTTTACTTTAACATATCGTTTTCGCAATATATGTAGCTCAATAACATTAATTGTTTCTCACGAAGGAGCTCACACAGGTTATTTTTGGGTTGGAAAGTAGATGGAGTATTTCTACCCTGTGTTTCAATTTTAATTCCTGTGGTCAGGTCAATTACTTGTTTATTAACCACGATCACCTCATGAGGTTCGGCGGTACAATCCATTCGCTGTAAGGGGGCTTGATTGATAGGAGAACTTGAATATGAACATGGATGGAGCACCACCATAACTGCTGGCACATAGCAGGAAATTCGCAAGCTGAGCCACACTTGTAGAAGCAACAGAGTTCTTCACCTTCACGAACTCTCGTCCCACTGCGTCCCAGTATTTATCCGTCTCCGTTTTGAGGACGAACGGCAAATTCCGCAGTCTTGTTTATGTGTTTCCTCTTCAATCGGATGTAAGCCGGTTGTCCCAATTTTTTAAGTTTTACATGAAGGAAATTATCTTTAGTTTGGGTCAGAAATAGCGATTTGTGGAATTCGTTTGTTATAGAAGCCCAAGCATCCGTTCTATTGCTTTTGGAAATTTGAGAGTTGAATTTCCAAAAGAAAATGTGGTATTGTTCTATTACAAGTTCAATAAGAATAATAATCTGGGAATCACTTACCTGGCTTGCACCATTTAAAAAAACAAGAGGTATGCGTCATTCGAACGAAAACAAAAACATCAATAACTCTCAATAGCCGTATACACATATATAATATGTGTGTAGTATTATTATGTTACTACTACTCCATCCATATTGGACAGACAACCATCTCTTTCTGCATATCATTCTCTCGTTCAGTAATGGATAGGTACTTTCGTTTTTTGGCTCTTGCTGAGCATGAATGTAGTTCGGTTTGAATGATTTCATTGACATTGATAATGTAACTGATCCATTTCTAAAAATGTCTGACAATATATTTTTTTAGGAATTTCGATTTTCAAAAAACGATTTTCTTATACGTCAACTGATGCCTTGGTTGGCAGACCATCATAATACAGGTATAGTAACATTCCCAAAGATATTCGGAATCTTATTTCGCCTCAGTGGCTTGAAACTGGAACTGGCCTGGTGCTCTGTGTGGTATGTAATAAACGTAATAGTTTCTCCTAATGTCATCAACACCTGGTTGCCGTGGCCTACTCTGAAAATACTTTTGAGCTCGTTACATATTTTCATACTAATTATCAACTGGAAAATATTCTAGGATTTATTGACGGATACATATGTATATTCTAATTCTCGCTTTTGCGAATGACCCTTTCTAGAAAGCATATGTCAACCGATAACACTTTTATTCATTAAAAGCACAAATCGTATACGGTATGAGCCACAGAATCATCCACACACATGCAAGCAATGTTGGAAACGTTCAAGATGTCAGAGTTTGGGAGGATTCAGAAGTCCCTGAATTAATCAAGCAGACAAACTTATCACTTCAAGGCGACAGTGATATCCATGCCACTGGTATCTCTTGACCCCATATGACGCCCGCCCACTGCACGCGCAACAATCTCGACGCAACAATGCGCAACCAACGACGCCTACTCTCAGCCCGACAAAATGTGGAACAAACCATCGCGATCGAAATACTCAAATAAAGATTCCATGTTTTACGCCGTCCTGCATGATATTCGTTGGAGAAGATCCGATCTGTGGTTCTCTCATGGCTACTTGTGTGCTTCACAAAATATGTGCCGCCACTTCGAAATCCCCATCGATGAAGTCCCCGCAGTTGCTGCAGATTATAACCAAGATGAGGAAATCCAAATTCACGTGGATGCTGTTTGGCAACGCAGTTCGTCAAAATTATATTGATCCCTTCATAAACTAAAGTTTAATTTATCTGACTCTCTATAGATGACGATGACAGTTTACAGTTGTTTCAACTTTACTATGCGATTAATTAATTTGTAGGGCAAGTGCCGTGTATGAATATTTAGTATGCGAATAAAGTACAAAGTACAAAGTTTTGGTTTCATAATCACCTGTCTGGGTTTAGTATATATCTTTTGGCTAAAAAACATTTCACAATAACATATTTTTTTAAACTACATACTGATACAATTTTTCACACAACTTATTATTATGAATTATGAAATATGAATTATACAATATATTATTTATACCTATATATACAATAGTATGCAGATGTTCGTATATAGTGATAATGTTACTATTTGTTTACTTATAGTCTTATCATAAGATTCTTATGATTTTTCAACGTGATATAAGAATATAAGATTATAAGGATAAGTTATAAGATTATAAGGATAAGCCATAAGAAATTATATTTTTATATTTTTTCATAAGAATATAAAGAACGTGAAATTAGATATAAGAATCTAGTTCTAGAATCTTATAATCTTGCAAAAGATTTTTAACGTGAAATAGGCGTCTGTTCCATTGTACTTCATTATACTTTCCTATAAAGCTATTTAGAAAATATATTAATAACCTTTATAAGCTTAATCTAATAGCTTGTGTAAGTAAACCAGGCAAATAATGCTTAATACTAATTGCTAATTGAGATAAAGTCCAATTTTTGACAAAATGTAATTGCTATAGTATTATGTGTAGCTTGTATTTTTATGAGCTATATTTCATGCAATCAATGCAGTATTTTATATACCAATTAGTCTTATATATATTTATAGTATGTGCTTACTTCAATCATTAACTAGTTATCACTTTTTAGTTATGAAGTATGTATATGAATTCGATATAAATAGAAAATAAACATATTTTTATATATGCAAACAGTGTACATATACATTTATTGCTTCCTATATATCAAAATATATTTTATTTACTTGAAAAAATTGGATTTTTGTTGTGCTGTTTTTAAATTGATTTTATCTTAAAATATTTAAATTGCCCGTTATTTCTGATAAAAAATATATAATTTATATACTCTTGCATTGATATATTGGTATTTTTCGGTGCAAACAAATAATGTACGCAATTTTGTAGCTATCTTCTTTTTTATATTGATATGAGTAAAACCTTTCTAGGTATACCTTATTTTTCGATACGCCAAGGCAAGCTTATTCCAATTTTGTAATAATAAACGCATAGTATTATTATTATTTGTGATTTAAATTCAAACTTGTAATGGCCGCTTTTGTATATCAATGTTTAGTATATTAAGATAAATTATCATAAATTATTTTTATATACTCGTAAAGAACTATCAATGCTAACTAGTAGGAGTAATGAAATGCTGACTGGATAAATATATTTATTACATATTTATTAAGATTTTGTAGAAAAAATTTAGCTTTTTGTTTTGCAATTTTGTCTAAAAAATGTAACTATTTAATAACATATTATATTTTGCAATGCCTCATACGGCGAGGAATACTGTAGTGTGGTTAGATCAAAATACGGAAGATTTCATACAATCAAATGAGTGGCCATCCAAAAGTTCCGATTTAAACCCTATGGACTACTGCCTATGGAGCATTGCATTAAGTCGTGTACAAGCATCTCGAAAGGAAATCAATTCACTCGAGATATCGAACCGCGTTTTGATTGATTCCTGGAACTCAGTACCACAATATGTAATCCAAAGAACTACTGCAGATTGGTTAAAACGCTTGCAATAGTGCATTGATGCACGAAGCAAACCTTTTGAACATTTTTGACTACCTTTGGATATTTAATGGTATTCTGTTACTTATTGGAAATAGCAAAATAATAATGTTTTATTTTAGTTACATTTTTAGCGATGGCATAACTTATATTTTTCATAAGTTTTCAAATATTTTGATATTTTTTTTATTTATTATTTTCTCAAATAATGCGGTATAATATTTATCATGCTCAAAATATATTCACACAATTCCATTTTAATAAAATATGCAGTTGTCCCTCAATTCAATTAAAAGCACAACTTATATTTTTCACGTTTTTAAATAGTTACATTTTTTGCGGGGCACCCTGTAGATAAAAAATTCCCAAAAAGAATCACACTTGTAATTATTATTTACAAAGAAATACACTAATATAATCAGCTTTAAATTCTGCAATAATAATGTTCTCTTGTGTACTTAATATTTCCTTTTCCAATTAATAGAGGAAAACTGTAACGTTTTCCAATAATACTAATTTTATTTTTGCGTTTTATAATATTTAGACTAGTCTTTACATAATATATTTATATATATATATGTGTGTGTATCGTGTGGCCCACTGCTAAGCGTAGCTTGTGGCCCGTAAACGTCGCGTGTGGCCCATTTTCAGGAATATGCTTGAAGATAGCCGTATCGTGCGGCCCACAAGTGTATCGTGTGGCCCACAAATGTCGAGTGTGGCCCACTTGAATAAAATTACATATTAAGCGTATCGTGTGGCCCACTTTTTTTATGATATCGATTTTTAATTTCATATTTAACCCCATGGAAAAATTGACCCCTACAGATTTTAGTCAGCTGACATAGTCTGTGACATGAGTATAGGATCAGCATATGTAGGATCAGCACCTTCAGCAAATTCCTTCTAAATGTTGGACACCGTCCGGGCCAATATATTTCATTTTTCTAACATCCAGTGGCACTTTTTAGTTAAAGTATCATGTCTCGAAGGTATTCA
>JAYRBW010044081.1:0-11519 GCA_036023295.1 Invenusta paracnida
ACTATCCTATATTACCTACTACATAGTTCGCTTAGCTTTACTAGCTAACGACCTATTGCCATAGGTCTAGATATAGATTTAGAACTGGGAAACAACAGCCAGCCCATAGACTTTTTAAAATTATTTTTCTTTGACCAATTAATTATTTTTATTTATTAAATAAGTAGGATCTGTTCTGGTAATGAGTTTACTAAAGCAGAGTTAATATCTATATTTGGTGTTATTGTATCATAGGGGGTTACAAGGAAGGATTTCTGGGTTTCTTAATGGTTGAAGAAAAACATACTCATTTCTGAGACAATTTCAAGGAACAAATCTGAAATGATATATTCAAAATTGCAATTTATCTCTCTTGATGCTGCCCAACAGGAAGACAAGTATCAAAAAGTGAAACTTACCTATTTTCTAATTTGAACAGTAAATTTATTTTCTGTTGATGAGTCAATGGTTCGGAATTATGGCAGGCATGGCTGCAAACAGCATATCACAGGAAAACCAATAAGCAGGGACTACTTTAATATCTACTACTTTAACTTAAAGTATTCCCTGCCAATAAGGTTTGGATTTAATATTTGTACTTTGGCCATACTATAGGGCTATGTTTTATGGCTCGAACCATACTAAGATCGCATAAAAATTCACTGAAGCATATATGACTTTGGTTCTTCGGGAAATGTTGAATATTACATGGCAACAAAATTGAGAAACCACTATCCAGAACTGTCTATAACTGTTGACAAATGCTTTTTAGCATTATCTGTCTGCAGACATCAAGGAAAAGTTGAATATAAATCTAACAGGCACATTTCGTAAGAATCGCATCCCAAACAACCCGTTTGATAACAAAAAAATCCAAAAACGTGAATGTGGATCATTTTTCATCAAAACGCATGATGAAACAGGAACTCACCTTGTATAATGCTGACATGATAATACACCTGTAACAGTTTGGTCAAATTGTGTATGAAGCAAAGAAAAAACAGATCCAGTGGAAAGATTCTCAAAGAAAGAGGAAGGATAAAATCAAAGTTGAATGCCAATAATGACCCACAACTAAAACCAGACCATGGGTAGGGTTGATCGTCTAGATGCAAATGTCAGATTTTGTCGGTCTTCTATACGAGGAAAAAAGTGATATTATCCCCTTTTTATTCATATATTAGATACCCCTATTGCCAACCTCCTGGATCCTTTATCGGATGACAGTTAGCAAAATAGACATCAACTACTTCCGTACAGAAGTAGCGGAGGCTCTGCTGTCCAGTTTGGTATCACAGAGACAGCCAGACCATCTACCTAATCTCGCTACGATCAAGTAGTACATTTTGTTGACAGCATCGATAGTGAGAGGCGTTGTGGTGTTTGTAAAAAAGACAGAAGTCATCAAGTGCACAACAGCCTCAGATCATAAGTTATGTTTTCTGCATTATCATATGCAATACTATTACCAGTCAATGTATTCTATTTTTACATTATTGTGCAAAAGTAACAATAATCATGTTTATTCTCTCAAATGTTTACTATATATGTATGTCTATTATAATGTGCTTTGAAATTGTATTACTGAACTTACCACATTCTGAATACAAAATATACGTGTGCTTATTTTATCTTATTATATAGCATGAATGTAACTCCAACGCCCAATGTGCAAAATTTAGTATATTACCCATTTTTAAAGAACGAATATCTTAATTTTCTAAAAAATTACAGACATGATTTTAAATAGCCTAAGAACTAAGCTAAATATGTTCGCTACAAAAAATATATTTTTTAATGGTTTTGGCAGGAATGATTTAAATTCCTAAATGATTCACTAAAGGTAAGCTGGACACCTAAATGAATCCCTAAATATATATCAAGAATTCCCAAGCATACATTTAGGGATTCATTTAGGAGTTTAGATAATTTTTAGAATACTTTTAGGGGATTATTTAGAAGTTTAGGGAATTTTTAGCATACCTTTAGGAATGAAATTATGGCACCTCTCATCATATTCCATTAAAAAAATGAATGTCATCAAATGACACTTCTCGTGATAATTACATTCAGCCGATTGATTTGAAATTTCATATACAGAAAACAGTTTTTACCGTCTATATAATGCTGTTTAGCCTGTTTTTACCCCAGATAATTTCGATCAAAATTACACACAATTTACGATATATAAAGTGTTATATGGAATTGAGTAGGTGTCATATGATGATATTTATAGCTCTAATTACTGTCAAATGATATTGACATTTAACAAATAGAGATGAATGGATGTCATATGATGAGTGTTTTATCGAATCGTTAATTGTTGACACTTTATAAGCGCGCCGCATTTTTAATATTGTTTTTTAGGATTATTTAAATCTAATTTTCCCACTTTACGGTAAGAAACAACAAAGTAAGTATAATAATAGGATAGTATACTGTGAATAAAAAAGTTAAATCTTTGTCTGAGCTATGAATTATACGCTGAATTATGTCATATGATGAGAAATGGACTATGACGAATAAGGTCATATATGATGTAATGTGATATGGAATGTCATTAAAAATACAAGTTTTTTTTAATCATTTTATCCCCAAAATATAAAAAACGTAGGTGTCATTTGATGTGTGTCCTATGACGAGCAATTGTCATAAACAGATACCCTTAGGTTATTATCTATAGGAGTTTAGGGAACTGACTATCACCTCGTATAACGCATTTGCAAAAATGGTGATTCAATAAGAACTAGATTCTGCTCGGTTTCTGAGACTGCTAAAAATTGCTTCCGGCTGAGATGGAACTTTATGAATTTAAATGACGTGCAATTTTTTTAATTTTGTTAGAAGATGGAGCAGTAGTATGTAATTGGACGTCAACATTTAATAAGGAATACTCTGATAGGATGGAAAATGCCCTAATAGAAGTCTAATGCATTGATTATATGGGAATCATTACCTTATATGTATAAATCGGTGCATGTATGCTCACAATAGCCACATAATTTTACTGCCATTGAATGATGCGCTAATTAACTAACCTTTAAAATTGCCCTGCATTTTCAAATTTAATTTTCGCGGAATTACTTAAATTTTTGAAAAATTGTTCTTTTATAAAATGTTTACGTAATTAAAAAATTTTTTGCATAAAATTTAAATGGCACGCAATTTTTTTTTAAATTTCGCACCATATATACACACGTATCTATAAGCCCCACCCTTTAGTGATTTGATGGACTTTGTTGCAGACATCCTCCTAAACTTACTACTGATATAAGTCAGTTTTATTGGGTATTTAAGAAATTGTTATCAACAAAAATGCGCCTAAATTATCTTTAACCCATATTTTTTAAAGAATTTCTTTGCCTTGATAAATTTTAGAAATACATAATCACGGTACCGCAATGCTTAGAAATATAACAAGATGATTTTTTATATATGCGCAAAATATAATTAGTTTTTAAAATAGTTACTGAGCTAGACTTAAATGTATAGCTTTTTAGAATTTAAAAGTGTACATTTTAAATATATTATAATGAAAGAAAATAAATATTTATAAATAAACTAAATTATTCAATTAATTACTCTACTAAAATAAATATATCTTGAATTTGTTAAAAATATTACGATAAGAGTAATTTTTAGAAAGCAATCATGTGAAGATAATAGAGCATAATATATTGATCGTAAGATATCATTTAATTTGAACAATCATAATTATTAATTGGTGACGTAACACGGGGGAGATAAATACGTTGTAATGTCCAAAAATCGACATAATAAACCCAAGAGTATACAGATTTTAGAATTGTATAATGTGCATACTTATAATATATTTTTAGAGAAAAAATAACGCGCATACAATAATTTTGGGTGTTATTCATACGCGTGGATAAAAGAATGAGAAATATACATTGGTATTAATATGTAGTATAGATATCTAGCAGAAAAACAGGCATTTGAGTGTTTTGTTGTGAATATACAAACAAAGAAATGAAGATAAAACATATTCACAGTATAAGAACATTTTTATAACATTTATAATGTTCTAAAATGGTGTAGTCGCGTTAAATTGCGAACTGTCAAATAACACCGAATAAGAGTAATATACTCTAGGTATAGTGGTTATTTCAAAACTTTAGGCAACTATGTAGGTACTACACAGATAAATAGGTAATAACTTTATAAAGCGAATGAAGTAGAAGTCGTGGTTAATCGCCACGAACTATGTAACACAGAATAATGAGTAATATACTCTTAGTAAATTGTTGTTTCAAAACTCCAGGCAACTATGCAGGTACTACACAGAGTAGAGAGGAAAGCAAGTATCACATAAATAATTACTTTACTGTACATATTTTATAGAGTAATTTATTCTACCATAATTTTAATACACATCATCAATGTATATAGATATAGAAGATGTGTAAGTAGACACAAGAAATATTCATAATTAATTATTGAAAAATCTAATGAAATTGTCCGTAAATGAAAGTATTACTTTAAAATAATAAAAATACTTTATATATATTTTTACAAAAATATAAGTTAACCTATAGTATGAAACAATAACAATCCTTACTATTGGAGTATTTGACTGACAATTAAGATTCGCGAGAAACATTTTTTGGAACCACCATGAACAAAATTAAAACATATTTCGATAAACATTTTACTTAAAAATAAACTGTTATAGTATAAATTTAGCAGATAATAACATCTATTAATTATGAAATATTTATGTCGTGAATAATGGGGTTTAAAAATAATAAGATTTAAACAATATTAAATGTAAACCATAAAATGTTTTTAAATTTTTGTCGGTGCATGTAAATGGTGTTCAGAAAAAACGACTGAAAAGGATAAGTACAGTAAAATTCTGTTCATTTCGAGGTTAATATGTTCTATGTGTACACATGATACAATAATAATAAGGTATAATACACAGTACTACACTAAACAGGTTGTTATTATTAAAGATACACATACGAAGAATATATTATGTTAAGCCAAGAAACACGTACTTAGTATAACCACGTAAAACCAGGCCGACTATTTAATTTGTATACAATATTTGTGTACTACCAATATGATAGAAAAGGAACAGAGGGCACATTAGAAGAAAGTTGGTTAGGTTGTCCACATTTCAAAGAAATAAGAAATTAGTGATTATTAATATTAATATCACCAATAATTATATTATAATTATTTGAACATGAAATTGGATGTACATTTTTGTTTTCCGTAGAATAAATATTTAATGACATTATATTTATCCAATTCCGTATTGTTTGGTACCGAGGCTTGAATCATTCGAATACGTAAACAGCACAAGGTAAAATTGTGTGGTCCTTTGATGTGAGAATTTCCCACAAAAATCTGTCAAATGCAAAGCACACTTCTTGGTGTATGTTATTACACGTTTGTAGTATGCGTGAATAATATCAAATTATTATAGGAATACGATTACATCTGCCACTGCAGCTATTTATATAATGCATATCAAATCGTGCCAAAGAGTAGTTAAAGGTGGGTGAACAATAATCCAGATTGAAAAGAGATGAATGTGATGAACGGTGCTTCTGATTCAGGAGCACATAAATAAGTTTTTTAGTCAGAAGAAGAAGAGTCAAAGCCACTGCTTGGGAGATTTCCTGACAATTCCTAAAACATAAAACGAGATCAATTTAACTCGAGGGCAGTAAAGTACATTTAATTGACTATGGGGGAGAAGAATGGTCAAGTTAATCCACACATAAAAAAAGTTGAATTGTAAATGAGATGAAATTAATTACTGCTAAAGCAGTACAATATAGTGTCCTATTAAATAAAAAAACTGGCATTTAGAAGAATTTGATTACAATTTTGACTACTAGGAGTTTCCCAAACAATGTGATATATTAAAAATAGTGTGCTGGTATTTTAATCATGTAAATATAAAGAAGGGGTTAACAATTGTGAAATTTTATAACAAAGAAGGATTTTTAAAATTTAAGAAAGTGACTTATTACTTATTACCCACTTAACCAGCTGTTTCAAGGGAGAAAATATCCTTGGGTAGGTATAGGCATGGTGATGAAAAATCGGGACTTTTAGTCAAACACCAACATTATAATAGACGCGAGTTTTGGATACCTGTTCTGTATCCAGTCTTCGCTCGAGTGACTCAAGCGCATCAAGTTCCTCTTGAAGGCGCATGTCTTTCTCCATAACACTGATTTGTTCGTTGATTTGGACTAGTTCCGCTGTCAGGTTGACCTGCTGTTGAGCTGCAGAGCTCGGTGGGATTGTCCCTGTAATTAGGAGAAATAGACAATCGAGAGATGAAAGAGTTTAGATTTTGTAATTTCAATGTTTAATCGTATACAAATGAATACTAAGTTTTATAAGCTCATCAATAGTACTACAGTGAGAGGGGGTGAAACACTTATTCATTTTTCAATTTATTTTAGACTACAGCCATGATACTTGTCATAATATTAAGTATGTTCTCAACGAAATACCCAAACTGAACATTATAACACTGTTCTTTCGATTAAACTTCCAATATTAAAAAAATTGTGCTTAGCTAACTATATTTAAACTAGCTTAGAAAAATTGCAATATTTATAAAATACCATGGAAACTTTTTGTGGGGCAAACAGCGACCATTCGTTGGTATAACACAATGGATATGATGCTAAATATAACAGAATACCACTAATTTATGGAGAAAGAATACCTATAATAAGAGCTTCTAATAAGAGCTTAATTCTTAAAATGACAACAAAAGTGCTACTTTTTCCGGAATGGATATAGTTAAATAGGGAGAAGTTTTAAGTGGTATTTCACAAAGTACACTATCAATTATACACGCAAATAATATTATGTAATATACTCATTTGTAGAATTTTGCTAGGATTTTAATTGTAATCCTATTCTAATCAATAAACAATACAATAAAATCCTTTGGTACGATTAGAAATAGATGTGGGTCATTTTTTTTAGAATCCAAATGACAATTTGTTAAGAATGTAAAATTTTAATTCATACAAAGTTTGTTTTCACAAATTTTGAACTCGAAAATCACAATAATGAAATTATAGGTTATAAAACGAAACATACCGTTGTCCCAGAGTGTAGTAATACGACGCTCTATACGATGTCGATCGTCTAAATTGGAAAACGGCGCCACATTCTGGTTACTTGGAGTATTATAACAACGCATAGAAATGGTTGTAATTGGCCGCATTTGTAGCGTGGAGTTAGTTGTGTGGATAGTTGTCGTAGAAGCATTGTTCTAGAAATAAATCACGAAATTGTAGTGAATATTAGCAAGTTTGAATTTTTTAAGAAGTTAAAGATAATAAAAATGACCAGTAAAAATGGAAGGCAATAGATTATAAGGAATGGATGGATTGGAAATATTTCAGTTAATTAGTCAATATAATTTTAAACTGCAGTTTAATTTACTTTTAAAACAACGATGAATATTTCTGCTACATTACTCAATTACACAATGACATAATAAATACAGATTATTGATACAATATTTTATTTAATATCTCTAAAGTAAGTAAATAAATTTTCTAGAATATTTTTTATGAAGAACAGAAATTATGATTGAAGTTGGCATTGAATGTACTAATTAGCGTTGGCTATATACAAAATTTCTCTAATGTATTATAATTTATGTAATGACAAGAATGTATGATGGAAGATAGCATAAACCTTTCACAAGTACCTATAGTAGAATAAACTGAGTTAAATAGTTGAACTACAATGTGATACTCACTAGACTGGCGATGGCATTCATTCCTGAGAGCATGTCCATTTTGGGCTTGCGCGATATTGGCCCGTACTTCGAAACGAAAGGTCCCGCGGAGAATGGAACCTCTTCGTCCTGCTGACCGCTCCATCGGAACTGGGCTGTTTCCTCTGGGAGTGTGAAAAAATGAAGACTGATTTATGACAACTGTGTAGTTCAGGTATAATAAAACTCTTATTAGCTTAGTCCGACTAGTGTCATGTAAAGAATGTATTACGTAACTTTTATTGTCTCCTGCTGTATCGATTTAATGATGCACAAGTCTGCTTGTTGTGTCTTCTTTCTCTGCCAAGTCATCTGTATCTTTCTCTAAATCCAGTATAATTTCCTTTGTCCGCTTCACCTTTACTTTCATCTTAACCTCAATCGTTGTTCAATTTAAATATTTAAAAAAATATATAAAAATATTCTTAAAACAGATTACTAAATTTCAGGAGTTTCCCAGTGTTTCAACTACTAGTTACATTTTCCATGAGTTTCCCGGACCGGTAATGGCCTTTTATAAATTCCATGAGTTTCCCCAGTTTTTGTGGGAACCCCGCTGAAACGAGTTAGGGGTGCTAGCCTACGGGGTAGGCTAACCTTCATTGCTCCCGATCAGGTTTAAAATACACATACATTCCCGAGAGTAATATTATTAGAATGGAACCAACTTCAGTCTTATAAGCAATAATTTATTAAATAAGTGCTCATAAAGTCCACATAAACACAGTCCTCATAAATATGACACTCGAATTACTATTACGATTATTAAATATATAATAATAATAGATTCAAGATATGATACTATCTAGAAATATGAACACAAATAGTATCATTTCAATTAAAACAAAATCTTCAAGTAGCATATCAATAATATTATTCTAAAATCGTCATTGTAGGACTTAATTTAAACATAGAAAAAGTTTGAAATTACTGATGCGCAGTAAAGCAATATTTCTGGAACCAAATAGATACTTATTTCTAAGCTAGGTCTACAAAGCCGAGTGGAAATATTGGAATTAGAAATATTTGATTCACCCTTCTTATCATCCTCTTTGTCATGTTGCTGGAAAGCGCACTGCTCTGTGAGCGCTCCAAGACTGGTGGACAGGTTAGCCCCCCCACCTGGAGCCGTGTAGCGCATTAGGGCAGCTGCTGTGTCACCCGGTTCCCCACCAATTAGTTCAACACCCAGGCCATTTATGCCTTCACCAGACAAAAGAGTGGGTAGATGATCGCTTCCTCTTCCTCCCATACTGGCCAAACCGTCTGGAAATGAGGTGCTCAAAGTGGCACTACCACTAACCCCTTCGACTCCCCCTAGGGGTGTTCCACGCAGGAGGCCACTGTGCTCCTGATGTAATTCCATATTCTGATGCTGGTGGTCGTCACCAATAGAGGAGGGCTGCCGACTGTTCCAGCCAGCGGTTCTAGAGACCCCTGGGGCTTCGTCTAGTGCTAGGTCCATCCAGTTGGAGCAACAGAAGGGGCCATTGTTGCTTGTGATCTGTCCGCCAGGGGCACTCTGGGCGTCGCTGTCTGTTGACCAAGAGTTGTAGGCGTACATCTGTGTGCAATGCGTTGGCAAAAGAATAATGTCAAGTACTCATACATATCATACGGAAATACTAAATGGGAAACAAAGGAAACTTTTTTTAAGTAATACTAGTATGTCAATTTCGTAGAATGTATTTTAAAATTACAGTTGTTAACTATTGATATGTACTACTATGCTACTGAGCTCATCCAAGGGTTCGAAATTAGCACACGCCCGGACGCCAGTGGCATGTGGTTTACTTCTCGGGCGTGTTGACATTCAATGATTCATTGGAACCATCAATATTTGCTAAAGTGAAAGAAAAGACAGTCTATGTTGGTCTATGCATTTACTGTGTAGCTGCATTGTAGTACAATAATAATTGTACTTCTCTACCATGGCAATCCCGTATTTTAGCATCCCAAATTATTTGTTTTTAAATTTCGGTAAAATCTTACGCTAAATAAACAAATAATAAATTTAAAAAGAAAATGTTGTATTTAATGTTGTGAAATGAAAGGGTTTTATATAAAAATAAATCCTTTTATAAAAGTATATTAAAGCATATTGTTTGGTAATGACAAATCAAAATTCATTTGCTTATAGGCATATTGCTTATTTTCTTCAAAAGTTTGCACAAATTATTTAAACTAATTTTGAGCAATGATTATTGATTGATTATTAAATTAATGTTTGAACTATTTGAAAAGCTTTAGTCAGTATATTTTTAACTATTTGTTTATTTAGTATAAGATTTTACCCAAACAGTTTTTTGTAATTTTGTATTCTAAAATACAGGATTGCCACATAATGTACAAAGTATTTACAATGATCAAGATACAATAATATATAGGTACTATAGGTATAATAATAATATATAATAATACAATGTATCTTATAATATAAGGCAATAAAGTAAAATAAGAATATAGATATATACCTAATAAAGTTAAAAAGAAATTAATATGATATGATAAGATGTCATAATACAGTAATTACTAAGGTATACAATGATATATATATATGCTAATAATAGAATTGTATAGTAGATGTACAGATATAAGATAATAATACATAAAATAAGGTAATAAAATTAACACAAAAAATACAATGTAGTAAAATACAGAAAATGGATGATTAGGAGTAACAATGGTCAGTAAAGTGCAGAAGAATTTGCAAATAAGCAGCATTTTTCTATCCATACACAAGGCTCGCAAAAAATAACATTAATGCTACCAAATTCTTATTAGCCAATCAAAATATTCAAAAATAGTGCGCATGTTCATCACTTAGCTTGTCTCAGCCAATACGATTTAAACCCCCATTTTAGTGTCCTTTGCCCAGTGGTATTGAAACTAAAACAGGTGACATTCATCCAGCAGCCTATATGAATCATTGTATGTGTATTTCAGTTATAGCTATTTTTAGAAATGTATTCATTTCTATTCTAAAGTTTTGATCAAATGTTGATCCTGCTGGGTGAGTTAACTTCAATTTTGTATCAAACGTTGATTGGCCCATCGGGAAAAAGGTTAAATGTGAAATAAAAGGGCTAAGTAACATTATAAAGGATATTGTTTGGTACCAGCAAACAAAAACTTCTGAAAGGCACAGCCTCTACCATGGGGGGTGCATATCATTTCTCCATCTCCACTCAAATTTCCTCAAATTGGAACTGAATAGAGCAGGACTGATTCTGATCATCTTCTAAATCTTCTTTTTGGCATGGGCACAGAACCCTTGTAGCCTCTGGCCTTGGCCTGGCTATGAACCCTAGTAATAGGATCCATGAAATTCTATTATTTACTTAAAGGTATATTATTTATTTTCTTCAAAAGTTCACTCAAAATAATAAAACTAATTTTGTGCAATGATTAATAATAATTAGATAAAGGCAATTTTCTGTTGGAGCCAAAACAATGATTTTTTGTCCAAGTCAAAGCTAGAGAAAACTACTGGACAGAAAGTATGTTCTAGCCAAATATATTATCTATATACCTTGTTCTATATTTATACCAGTTTTCAGTTTCATTGATCATTAACTGTAGCCTATAGGGGTCAACTATACAGGGTGTCCATGTGTCCTCAAAATTCGTGCATGTCCTCGAATGTACTCGAATTTTATCACTGTACTCGACTGTACTCGATTTGTTTTGTGTTTACAATTTAAAAAAATGATAGTGTTATTTCAAAAATGGTGTATCAGGTCTGTATATT
>JAYRBW010044092.1:0-11518 GCA_036023295.1 Invenusta paracnida
AAATTATATTAGTTTCTCTCCTGCGTTATTTTGGGTTCTCAGCGTTATTATTTTATGACAAGGGCGTACCAGCACTGTATTACTTTTTACAGAAGAAATACATTATTAACCAGAAAGAAGACAGTGATCGATAAAAACAAACACAGCGCAATTGCATTCTGGAACACAGAAGTAAACTAACTCTTTTGTTTACAAACATTTGTCTACACACATAGCTACTGACTGTTTCAAGTGGAGTATAATTTCTGCAGCCAACAATTTAAGAACAAGACTCTCTGTTGAAGCGCTATAAATAGATGCATACCAAGACAAGCTGATGAATGGGTGCAATGGGAAAGACTTAATTAACTGTATACAATAGTGTGTGTGTTTGTTTTTATCGATCACTGTCTTCTTTCTGTTTAATAATGTATTTCTTCTGTAATAAGTAATATTATGTAATCTGCAATCTTCTGTAAGACTTTGCGTAATAAGTATGTCTGCATTTAATTTTTCTTCACTTTTCCACTAGCAATTGATAAAGACATACAAAAGCTCTTGCTTGTTTTAATTTATGCCCAATAAAGTGTACTTTATTCATCTTTCTATATTCTATCTTAATATTATAATGGGCATGGCCAACAACAACATTTAATCTAAACATAATATTGTTTATATAAAATTATTATAATGAATTAATAAAAACTTTTAAATAATTGGCAGCAAAATGCTGCAGACAATTTATAAATTACAAAAATGTAATAATATTTATTTAATTTATATATATATAGCCCTGGCCACTTCTAATGCAAACATTTTAAAACACGAATATTATAATAGTTGTCAATTAATCATAACTGATATTAATCAAATTAATTTGCAATAAGTCTGCATACTTCACACATGCAGCCATGTTTTACACATATTGTGACACCTGTTTAAATATCAATCAATAAGTGATGGCCCTGCATGCCACCTGCTGAAGATTCTAACTGAACATGTGCACTAGAGCAGGGTTTCTCAACCTTTTTTAGTCAAGGACCCCAATTTTTTTACTCCTATTTCCCATATTCTTATAATTTCCATGGACCCCCACCCCTTTGTGAAGCCATACATAACACTCCTCCTTAAAAGAGCAAATCTTTTTTTCCATTGGCATCACATTTAGCCATGATAAAGAAAATCAATAGTTTCTAAACTCAAAATATATATATGTATCAGCAGACAGGCCATCAGTATTATAAATGTAGACACAGCTCGTATCCAGTAGTTATATATAGCAGCCCAATATATAGATCAACTTGTAAGTTCTATAAATATGTTATAAGTACAAAAGTTGTTATTCTTTTTTTATTGGTTGAATCTCACCTTGTATGTTGACAGTGTTAATTTCTTTGGGTTGGTTTCACAAAGCAGTATTAGCTGAGTCATGGGCTCTTAGGTATATCAACTCTCAAAATTATAATTTCATAATAAATGTAACATAATATGTTGGGAACCTACCTGCCAAACTATGGAACAATAACATAAAAAGCAAACTGATGTTATAGTCAGACCGTAACAAATGCTTGAGCCATTTAGCTAATACCAATTATCTGCATCATATTAGTTACACCCAGTTTTAGCACTAATAATAAACATGCCTTCATACTGAACACATGACATGGACATCTAATTCTAATGTTTGTAATACTATAACTTATTTACACTAAATCATATACCTAATGAGTAAATAAACTGGCCAATTAATCTGTAAACATTATTCCAAAGTAAAATTCTTACTGGTGAGCACAAAATGATGTTGATGAATTTTATGAGTACAAATATAACATTGATGGCTATATCTGTCTTATAGTAGGAATCGGTAAATAAACCATTATTAAAATTTTTAATAAATAGTTTGCCACATATCTTATTTTACTACAGACCCCCAGTTCGTTTTGGTGGACCACTAAGGGGTCTGCAGACTCCAGGTTGAGAAACTGTGCACTAGAGCACAATCATCACATTCAGTAGACAGTTTGGCCCATGGACGTTTTTGGTGATTAACAACAGAGTGCATATCCTGATGTTTAACAAGCAAACATTCAACAGTTCTGTCTGTACCCCACATTTCCCCATTTTTTGAGAATGCATCAATGGCCCTTTTTAAAACCACCACTTATTAATTAATATTTAAACATATATAATATCACCTGTAAAACATATTTCTGCATGTGTGAAGTGTGCAGACTTATTGCAAATTAATTTGATTCATGTCAGTTATGATTAATTAACATATATGTATTATAATATTTATGTGTTTTTTAAATATGAGCATTAGAAGTGGCAAGGGTTGTATTTTTATTATCTAAACATATTATTGTTTATATAAAATTATTTTAATGAATTAGAAAATCTTATTAATAATTGGCAGGAAAATGTTATGGCCAATTTATAAAATGTAATAATATTTATTTTATATAGTTGTATTATCTAAACATAATGTATTTAAATAAAATCGCAAAATACTATTGATTTTACTGCACAAAATTGGCAGCAAAATTAGCAGAAAATGTTGAATATGTTATTATTATTATTATATTAAATTGTATTATAGTGGCAATGGTCTTGACTTGAGTTAATTTTGACATATAACTCTTTAACACTAGAATGACTGATATTTGTATATACCTAGAAATATGATGCAGTCATCTGTGACTGCAAAATAGTATCACTATTTTGTTTGTTATTTTTTCAATATAAATTAAACGGTTTTTATTTTCATTATATTCAATTTTTATTGAATCATTTTACCATTAAATATATATATACATGTACTTCTGCCAAAATTTGATACCAAACTTACCAGGTTTATTTGGCATGTACAGCATAAATCTACAATGTGCTTTTTTTGGAAAAAGCTGCTTATCAACACATACATTCTCATTGGTGTATAATGTTTTTGATAGTTTGTAATAAACATGTTCCACACTTCTGAAAATAGAGAAAATTTGTCATACTGTTAATGAGTTATTCACATCAGTTTATCATCAAACAGGTATCTCAATATTTCCTTGAAATGATCTCTTGCCATACTGTCCTTGAATATATTTATTTCCTACTTTTCATTCCATAATTCATTGACAGGTATGTTATTCACACACATCATGCCACAAGTATAAAGAAGACCAAGGAAAACCTCAAGCTCATCAAGTGCTAAGGTCCATTCTGTTCCAGTACATCGTCTAGCCTCTGCAATTGTATTGCATTGGAATACATATTGTAATGAAATATACATATATTATACACTTTTTATATTTATTTATAGAAAAAATATAACAACAAATAGTTCTTGTAAGAAAATGTTTCAATAGACTTTATGTTATTGATTACAATACAATTTGGTTTTATGACAGTTTTATGTATATATTTTTGATAAATAGTTACCTGAATTTTATGAAAGATTGGTTCATCAGTAAATAATTAAAATGCGTCTCCTGCAGCTGTCACATCTTGTCTAGCTACCACAGAGAGCTGCATTACCAGAAAATACATCCACTCATCTTGCTGTCAAAAAATTCTTGTCAATTTTTGACTTAATATTTGTTGTTAAAATATATTTAAGTATATTGTACATACTTAATTACAAATTCTGGACATTTTGTCATATAATTTTATTTACCCTTCATTATAAATCATATTTTAAATATATACTTTATATGTTTACCGGCAGCCCCTTTACTATACATTGTATTTTATGTCTAGTGTTTTGGAACTGTTATGTTCTATACAGTATCTGTAAGAGCCGAGTCAGTCATTCATATTTCATATATTTCCTCATTTCTCTGTGCCGCCTGTCTAACATATTTGTATAATTTAAAGAAATAATGTGTCTACTATACTTGTAAGATATATGTACAAATAGAGCAAAAACGGTAGCAGCCTTATTTAGTATCCTGTCAAAACATGGCCAATAAAAGGTAAAACATAATGTATATAATAATATTGAGTTCTAAAACCAATATTTTTGATAGGATATCAAATATGGTTGATAGCGTTTTGTTTAGCTCTATTTGTGTATCCTACCAGTATAGTATACTCATTAAATGTCTACAAATGATCAAATGATCAAATTGTAAATAATTATATATAACTTATAATAAGTCTCGTTCTAAATTATTTATATATGTAATAATTGTTCTACTGGACGTTTGACATAATACACTATTTATTTGTATTTAATGATAATGATATTAAAAGTAAACATGCCATTTTGTATTATATAGTAATTATTTCATTTATTCCTAGCTAGATTGCCACCTTTTCTTCATTGTGCTAGTAATGCATTATAAAAGCTTCATAACTATTTATATATGTTGTTTAGCTTTGTTCTCATACTTTACATATTAAACAACAGTACAAAAACGATCTAAATTTGAGTTATTAATGATCTTTTAGGCGATGTTGATTCCAGTTCTCTTCGCATTAGTATCTTTGGTGTTGCCAGTCATTTCTGTCAATGTATCCATTGGAGCACTTTTGAACACCCAAGCTCAAATTGACGTTTTTAATGATCTTGTGAACAATGCAAGCTCTGATGGTATCGTGTTTACTCCTCTGGGTAATGTACGTATTTTAGCTTTCACTTATTATTAAATCTAACATATTTTATTAGCATTTTATATAACATTCTAAATTATGATATTTTCTGATTCATTATTTAAAACGTGTATTAATTATTAAATTAGCTTAGTTATATATATTACATGCCAAAATTAATAAAAAATCTGGTTTTCACAAGACATGCTTTATACATAACTTTAAATAAGCCAATAAAATGAATTATAGAATTAATTTATTGATAAATAAAAATTCTACTTCTTACTAATCAAATATGTATGTGCATAACACAAATATGTATGTGCATAACACAAATATGTATGTGCATAACACAAATATGTATATGCATAACACAAATATGTATGTGCATAACACTGCATTAGTCATCTATATTTAAAAAATATGTATGCATAGCTGTAAGATTTGTTTTGCAAATAAATATTTGTTATTCATTTTGGCACTTAGTGTATAATTTATTATATTCATATATCTATTAACACATATATATATGCGAGTATATACATATGAATGGAAAGGAAATTTTACAAAGTTAAAAATGTAATGCTATTTCGATTGACACCCCTTTTAAAACAATTAACTTCTGGAATAAAATTGTTCTGGACCAGACAACCTCACTAATAAAGTCTTAAAATGTTTTAATAGCGATTTCAAAAATTTAATTTATTGTTCAGAGCCAAAAAATTTCGTAATGACTTGTTTCCTGAGATATAATTTTCATTCCAGTATTTATTGTTATTAGCAAATTTTTATGTATTAGTTATGTCATTGTACGTGTCATTGAGAAACTTTACTTTATTGTTATTACTAAAGAAACATTTATATACTTATTCTACTTTTTTTGCGTTATCCTACTGACTTCCACATTACCTTCCATTTGTCCACGCACTTCAGATACTGCCCGAAGATCCTTTAGATGCCTCAACCTCCGTCTGTAAACTATTAGAGGATGGTAGAGGTCGATTGATGGTAATAATCGCTAACCAGCCCGACGATACCTACAGCACCGCCGTCACTGCCGTGTCCTACACCTGCGCTGACTATAGTTTCCCCATCATGGTGAGCGGGGCACGGACTCCTGAACTTTCGGACCGCTATGCGCACAAATCTCTCTTCAGGTCGATGTCATCCTATGGTCAGGAGGCGATCCTGATGGCCGCCCTTGTACACAAGATGAATTGGCATGAGGTGGTGGTGGTGCATTCCGGGGACTATGAGGGTCGAGTGGTGCTCACGAGATTCGAGGCAGCCACTGACGGAAACACCATCTTTAAGGTAAGAGATTATATTTCTTTAAGTCTTTATACTAGTTGTTATCTAGATATTCAACATGAGTTTCTTTGATAAATATTTCTTTAATTGTACTAGATGCTCTTTATGTTACATACTATGCGTATTACTTGAAACAGTAGGTAAGTTTTTCTTAAAATCACTTTTAAAGTTTGTTAAAGATGCTGTTAATTTATTTTTAATTTTGAAATCTTAATAATTAGTGATTGTTAGTGATACTTTATTTCAGTCAATAAAATACGTACAATTACTGTTATTTCGAAATGTTCAAATTTGTTTGTATAAATTTAGAAAATATAAATTATTCTATTTATTGATGATTATATACATGAACATCATAAATTTTGTAACACATAGAAAAAATATTCAAATATAAGGAAGGAAAAGGAATAGACATGGACAGAATTTGTAGTCAAAAGACAATAAAGCAATAGATAAATATTTTATAATTCGTATTTTTATTTTTGTAAGTTAATTTTTGTTTCTATTATGTGTTACAAAATGTTTGGTGTTCCGTGTATACTTTAGGTAATATGTTATTTTATTTTTATTTTTAGACCAATAAATTCTATTACAATTCGACAAAATATAATCCTTTCCACAAACCATAAATAATTTGAATATATAAATATGGATAACTATTAATGATAGCCCTTTTCTACAAAAACTCCAAGTTCCAATTTCATTTAAGTGACTAACCCATGTCCACTGTTACTGATTCCTTGTATTTTTCCTATCATTATATAATTTATTTAATATAAAAAAATCGTATTTCAAAAGTTTCGAAGTATGACTCACAAAACATATTATATTTATTTCTACCACTACGTACCACAGCAATACCGTTACATCTTCGACTCAAACCTCATAGCATAAATTATGTATTCCAAAAGATATACAATGGTCCAGATCTCTATTTTAGATTGTCCAGTATGCGTAAGTTCAACGTATAATCAATTCGCTAGTTGGAAATTGTGCCATTTTTAGTTTTTCACCAAGAATAGACATAACTATTAAAATAATAGACATTTTCTTGGCGTTACATTTTTTATATCACCATATTTTATTGACTACCATTTACCATTATTTGAATTGACGTTTCCTTAATAATTATACATGGCAATGTTATCTTATTATTGGCTGTATTTTATAAGACTATCAGAAGATACAACAATAAATATAGGAACACACACCTATAACACAAAACATACCATGAAACAATTTGACGTCCAGAGGAAAAAGTTTTTGGTGATGACTATGAATTTTGAATGCATCGTAAATTTGAAGACAAACAAAGTAAATTTGTTTATAAGAAATAATAGATGAAATACAATTTTTCCATTATAAAATAATTTATACTTATCATTGTAAAGAACACAATAAAATATATTTGAAGTAATTTAAAATAAAATATGTGGATTTTAATATACATAAATATTTTATTTTTATAAGTAAGGCTATTAAACCTAACTGAAATGCCTATTAATTAATATGATTCTAAAATTCTATATTTTCTAACCATTTCTGAGTCTATTTCAAAAACAGTTAATAACGTTTCAATAACTCCTATGAAATTATCTATTGAACAAATTTAATAAAAATATTACAAACTAGATTTCTATTCATTTTTATTTATTTATTCATTTTCAAAACAAGAACAGATTAATAACGTGAAATCCTGACTAATATATCTAACAATAAAATTATCAATGTGTAGCCTGAAACTAAAAATCCAATCTCTTTTAAGATATTTTTTAATAAATTGAGAATAAATTGTAAACAACTCATTTATTAATTGCTAAACAAAGTGCATTAGAAAGTATATATGGTCAAGAATGTATTATGGTCCGAACTGATTATACTATTCTCAGCCCAAAATAAATAAGTATTCTTTTTCTAAACTTTAGCTTTGATTTCATATATCCTAAAATTTGCATAACTTTTAAAATCATTTATAAATATACATTTTTTATAAATTAAAAATTAAATTAAAAAGTTAATTTATAAATTGATAGTTAATGTGCAATATATATATGGTCCAGAATAAATAAAACTGAGTATGTCAAATCTAAAATATAATATCTATTGCAGAACAAAATATTATTATTGAATAAAATACATCATGGATTTGAAAACAAAGAAAGTAAATTTGTTTAAAAAAATTTTATATAATCATATTTAAATTTAATCATACTTCATATACTGTAACTACTCTATTACCAAATATCACATTTTCTTATTATTTACATCACCTATATTTTTTAATTCGTCCATTTTCGGAGTATATATGAATATACATATTGAACGAAGACACAACAATATAGACTGCACCCGTTTTTACAATTTTTCCAAAGAAATTCTTTTGTTGAAATTTAAATAATAGGTATATAGGTACAACCATCTCTGTGTATTAATGGTTTCCAAACTCTGTCTTTGAGGCTCTTCTTTTTCTGTTCAATCTGTCGTTTCCTTATTTTCTACTTCTCCTCATTTTTAGTCTCTAACTCTCCCAGAAAATATCGAGTATTTGTTGCCATGAGTTACGTTTCCAACTTGTCGCGCCTTGCCTTGTTTTGTTTTGCCTGTTTGCTTGCCAAACCAACCTTCTCTATTTTTATATTTCTTATTTGGTAACGGAAAACTGCGTGTAGTACATAATATTATAGTTCTGTCTGCAATTCTCGCCCCAAAAATAAGTCAAGATGCCTGCATATTCTCCCATGTATAAGTATTATATATGTATACTAGCCTGGATACCTTTCCCTTACCATTGGGACTAACGTTTGCTATTTTTTTCCTTCTGCCGTCATCACTGTTGTTTTTTGTTATTTAGTAGGAACCCTTGCTAACATTTTTTCTGTGTTACTTTAGCGCATGGCATATTTCGATTTGTTTCATATATTGTCATTCTAGTACGTTGTTCTAAGCCAAGTGTGTTTTTTGCCATAAACTTATTGAAACACCTAATTAACTCTGGCATAGTCCTCAATAGGATTTTTTTCTCGATACACATTTAATTAGTCAAATTCACTGTCAACATTGTTTTTGTTTTGTTAATTGAAAAACAAACTGTGAAGCACTAAATGGTGACTCTTTAAATCATGTGTGAATTTTGTCTCATAAGACTGACTATTCTGTATATTTGCGTCCTCTTTTGCTATCCTTCCAAGTAAGCGGTTTAAATTTAGAAAAATTATTTCTTTAGTCTACATTTCCTTATTCTGATAAATGTTTCCATGATAAACATACTTTCTATATAACAAACGTACTACAGTATTTAGGTGTATTACATTTTGACACTAATATCGGGAAATTGTACTTTTCAGAGAAATTAGATGATATTATGACGTTGGAGATAACAAACATCAAAGTATCTTTTTCTTTTTACATGTGATTAAATCTTTACTTGCCATTTCATTATATATAGGACATGATTTTATAAATTTAATTTTGTTTGGATAATTTATTCAGGTACCATAAGTGTTAATTTGTTTCAATTACATGAAAAATACGGGATTTTTCATATCCTCACATTTTACTCATGTTGAGGCTTACATTGTTGAATAAAAATATTTCCTTTGTATGACCATTTAATAACATAGTTTTTATTAGACTTACTGTAAAATATACTAAAACATTATTATTGCCTGAAGCACACAAAAAATTGTAAAATCGAAATTGGTTTTTTCAAACATGAGCTAGATTTTTATGGATTCTCCGTAAAAAAATCATAATGGTCAGAGTAACCTCATCAATTAAACATGTACTCTAGAAAACACTAATTTGTTAATCATTTTTAAATAATATGCATATAGGCATACATATAAAAAAGATACTTAGAATTCTAATTTTGTGACATAATCTATAAATATACCTCTCGAAATATTACTTCAAAATTAAATCGTGAATGTACATACTCAAAGAGATGTTTTATTGAGCTTCTAAAAGTAAAATCCATTTTCGAATTACAAATTTAGAAATAATTTAAATATGATTTTGCCAAAATTTATCATTATTAATGTTTCGTTTCATTTTTTTTAAGTTTTAGAATTGAAGACAAAATGTATGTTTTTTTTTATTTAAATACTTTTCATATTTTGCAATTCATTTTCGTTTAGATTTTTTAAATCATTCATACCAATTAAATGAGAAAATTTCAGCTTGTTTAGATTTTTAGTTTTCTAAATGTAAAAATTTAGAGTATTTTATTTATATTGTATGGAAAAATAATTTGAAATATATATCATTGTACTGAAAACATTATATACTCGTAAAGCCACATATATTTGTATTTCTTCTTTATTATCAAATAACAAACAGGAATAGCTTCACTATATCCAATATTATCTGCCTCTGAAATTGTTTAGGTTATATATACCTAGAGTTTGCTTGACATAATCATGGCTTGTGTTTGACATTCTTAACTTGAAATCAATGATTTACTACCTAATTTTGTTTATACATGATATACACATGCGGGCGTCTGGATATTTTACTGATTTTGGCCGCAAATGTATAGATGTAAAAAAAGTGTAATTTTATTTTAAACATTTAATACGTTTTACTATCAATACACATTTTTGTTTGGGCGTCTTCATTCAGGTTTTTATAACTTAATATAACGATCCCATTCCTTTTTACAATATTTCGTTACATAATTTCTGCATAGTTTTTATTTATATGAAATTATAATATCTATATATTTTTATTGACTTTGGTTGTTAGTGCTAATATTTTGTCAAAAATTAATAATTCACACATTAAAACTACATAAAATGCAACAGATTTCAAGGTTATATATATCAATGTCTATATTTTTACAACCCGTTATTTTGAATAGTAAAAGGATATTTTTAGTATCTAAATCAATAATTTATTGTTTATATGTAGCATTATCGTATATTTAGTAATAATATTAAATGTGTTCCCACGCAGTTAACGCATAAGATCATATTGTTAACAAATATAATATAAGAAAAATTATTTAAAGTATAAGATGCTCTTATATGATGGTACATCAATAGTTCCCTGAAAGCTTAATAAAATCCAAACATTTCTATAAACTTCATAAATTATAATAAAACCGATTAATAGTGCTGTGTAATCATTATAAGTTTTATATCTTCAGGTTACAATTTCTTATGCAAATATTTTACAGAACATTTTAATTTGTCTAAAAATGCAAATAAATACATTGAAAGGCATTATTCTTTGTGCAAATAGTATACCTATTGTTTTCAATGCTTTAAAATTTATTAAAGAGTGAGTTTTATCGTCAAGGTAAATTATTTCCGAAAATATTCATTTGCCTATAGTCTTCTGTATTTTTATATAATGCATTTTTGTATTCTCGAAATGAAGAAATAATATATCAATGACATAATAACATTGATTGAAGCTAACTATTTAAAATAACTAGTTTTAAATTTGCACTTTTAAATTTAAATATTATTATTAAATAATAGTTGCGCTATTGACTTACACCTCGAATAACATTGACATAAAATTAACAAATATGTCATACTAATGTTGTTATGAATAATTGATCAATATGACACAGATATTGTGAAAAAATGGATAATTTATCCATTTTGAAGAAGTGGGATGCAAGCATGCATCGACGTATTTC
>JAYRBW010044103.1:0-11518 GCA_036023295.1 Invenusta paracnida
AAATGCAATAATTTATTATACTCACTCTCCCAACCCCCTCACACAAACAATTTTTGACGTCTATACTCACTCTCCCCCCCCTCACACAAACAATTTTTGACGTCTACGAATTAATAATATGTTCACATTTTATATTGAAAAACCTTTGCACTACACGACTCCTATATCTTACATGATTAACAATATTGTTTTATGTTCTTTCAATCTACTTTGTTTTCGAAACTAAAACAAAGGAAAATAAACATTTATCCCCACACTTTAAGACAAACAGCTGCGCAACAATGTATGCTTTTTTTTAGTTTGCTTTATTAAATCAAGAAATGATTCTACAATTATGAAACCCAAGTTTTACCAAATTCAAACTGTGACGATTTTCTATATACTAATGTAATATTTGTCAGCGGCAAAGCCAGGAAGCTTGTTGAGAAATCAGCCGAAAATCCCGTTATTTTGACATACTTGTATGACACTTGAAAGAAATGCATAGATAGATAGATTACTTTTCAGTAAATTGAAACATTTTTTCTCTAACTCATTCGGCTCAAACGTAAATGATCACCGCGCCATTCTGCATAGATGAATGGTGTCATTAGCTGAAGAAGTGTGACGAGTGAAAATGGGCTTTAAAGGAGTAAGACCAAAATGGTATTTCCGATATTGACCCTACTAACAGGGCTCAATCTGGTACTGGGAAAACTGCCACCTTTAGTATCGGACTCCTCCAGCTGATTGATCCAACTCGTCGAGATACCCAGGCCTTGGTTCTCTGCCCTACCAGAGAACTGGCCAATCAGATTCAGCAGGTAGTTGCCTCTCTTGCAGACTTCATGCAGGTGCGTACACAAGCTTGCTACGGAGGCCGCAAAGATGTTACACTTTTCGCAGGTTGTCAAGGGTCAGTTCGGAAAATTGGACAAAATCCCCACGTTGTTGTCGGTACTCCCGGCCGTGTTCTGGGTGAGCTAAAGCACATTACTGACTTCATTTGGTGATATTCTTATATCATAAAATAGTAGACCAGGCGGGTTAGATATTAGTTACACTACAATAAATTGAATGTGCACTGCTTTTTCTTTCTAGCCAAGTAAATACTGTTACGTTCAAATTTTGGTCAGAACTGAAATGCTACAAACTTTGCAACATTCAATATTCTGTTTACTGCATTATCTTTTGTTCCTTTACCTTTGTCTGTCTATTAAATTTATCAGCATATTCTTTCTATAGATATAAGTTAGTTATAAAAGAAAACTGTAATACTTACTGTTGAATTGAAATGCCATTATCACCAAATATTATTTAATATTCCAAATGCAAATTATTTTTACAAATCGACCTTTATTTATATATATAATACTTGAACTTTTCTGTCTAAATAAAAGGAGAAAACTAACTTAATAATTTAAGATCACTATTAGGGAACAGACCGAGTTCTGAATGTACTCAATATCATAGTAATAGTCGAAGGTTTATTGACACATGTTTTTTAATTAAATTTTATTTAGTGGAACTAGCTTATCATTTTATTAGAACACCCACCTGTTATATAATGTATTCGTATAAATTACATAAATTAATTATTCAATTACCTCTCACTGATCGGTATACTATTCAGACCTTTTTCGCCACGGAATTCTGCATCCTCAGGGGATCGGTATACTAGTTTTAGACGAAGCCGACGAGATGTTGGCTCAGGGTTTGCGCGAACAACTTGAGGACATCTACCGTTTCCTGCCTAATCACTGTCAGGTGGTTCTCATGTCTGCCACTCTACCCAAAGAAATCCTCGAGTTGGCTAACAAATTCATGACCGATCCGGTTCAGATCCTCGTCCGAAGGTGCGCGTTAATTGTTTCAGCAGTTATAACCTGTTGTTGTTGCTCAACAATATTTCTTTCTAAACAAAACTGTCTTACACATTTTGGTGACCTGGAGTGGCTTGTTGCTGAGTCTACCATTCCTTTGATGTTCTCTTTAATTATATATCAAATGGTCTCTAGAAACCTAATCATAATATACTTTGTATATTCTACTTCTTCTCCGCACATTCTGTATAATGGTCTTTTTCCTACTATTTTCTCGTATCATCTTAGCTTAATCGAGTATCCAATTCTTAATCGTCTATAGCTCTTAAGTTCTTTTAGTGGTATCTTTAGTCTTTTTTCTCTTTTATCCCTCCTTTACCTTAGGTCTTTCTGCTTGTTTCATGTGTATAGATTTTTTATTTGTTGTTTGCTCCTTTGATGCTTGCTTTTGTTACGTCAAATAACCAACCTTGGTCATTTCAGTATATTTTTATTGCTTCGTTTTCGTTTCATCTGTTTCTTCATTTCTATGTTATTCGCAATGAGTCGGTATCCAGGTGAATGTTATTTATCTGTCTTAGTCTTCTATATTTACAGATTTTCTATTGATTGATAGTTGCCTGCTAGAAGTTTAATTTTGGTTTGAAGTTGAAGTTGTGTATACTTTCGATGCTTGAGAGACTGTCGGTAATAAATCTTTCTTCTATGTCTTGTTGCCTTCATAAGCCAGTTTAATACTTCGTTGATTGCAATTATTTCAACTTGGTATGGTAGACTGTACCTTCCAACTGGTTTCATTATTCCTTCTGTTTGAGCTTCAAATTATTATTCCTGCTGCTCCTTTTTCTCGTACCTCTTTTGCAGATCCATCTTTGTGTTGTTTTCTTGTTCCAAGTAGGAGTTATGTAACCCTGCTGAGCTGTCACCAGGTAGTTATTATATGTTTAATAAAGACATGCATCATGACTGCAGGAAGTTAATTGATCCTAGCATTCTAAGGTGTTATTTTTGCACAGGCATTTGATTTTGTTTACTACGTGCTGAGCTTTTACATAACTGTCATTATTTTTTCTATGCACAGATATTGTGACTGCTACAGGCTATTTATCTTTATACCATTAAAATTTGTATAATGTATTGTTATTCTGCCTATCGTTTTTACATCTATTTTATTTTTCCTAATTAGCTCTATAAATTCTTAGTGAAAAGCCACTTAGATATCTTTTATTTTGGGTTAGGAAGGTGTCTCCACTTCCGAAGGACTTTTCATGAGCTTAACGTTTCAAGATAGGATGTTCTTCCTGTCAAGCGTTCGAGACAGTCTGGATCAATTAATGGTGGTTTTAAGAATGTCATCTGACCATAAAATCTCACGGTTGAAAAAGTCTTCCAAAATTTGGAGACGTCTTTTTAGAACTTAATAGAAGTTAAAAGATGTTTTATCAACCTATTTTAATTTATCGTCTAAATGTCAGACTTAATGTTCATTTTAATTAAATTTCAGATATATTTTTATCAAAGCGTTATATAAATTTCTTGGAAATTGTATTAAATTATAAGAATTTGTTAAATGGCTACGGAAAAATATGATCTAACTATGCAGTATAGATTTTGCAATACTGATATTTCTTTAAGTAATATGGGGGTGACTGGATCTGTGACTGCTCATAAAGTCACATCAAATGTGATACAAACATCGCTTACTTTACAAGAATATTGAAATCAAATCGAAGTCAAATTAGTGCCTACAATCTCAATTAAGCAAGCAGAAAACAAAAGTTAGAGGCAGAAACAACCAAATTATTCTCAACTCTACCAGTCACCACATCCACGACCTCAATCGCTACCGCAACCAGTCTGAAATTCTTTTAAAGCGAGTAGTTGATACATTTCCCGAACACTGTCAGAACAAAGGGCGTCTGTTTCTAAGCTTTCAAATACAAAAAAAAAATTTAGTTAAAATTTAAAAGAAATGGATAGGAAAAAACTTGTATATATTACTTCAGTTTAGTGAACTTAATGCGCTTCACCAAATAGTTGGTATCGATTCTAAAATAATTGAATGTATCACAATATCTGGCAGACGCCACCATTATCACCAGCACAACTATTAACAAAGTAGCAGAATATTTAAAACAAAATTTTGATACAGAAATCAATAACAAATTAATTTAGGACTTACTATTTATTTTATTAATTTTGAAGTAGTGATTTAAAAAATGTATCTTCTATGTATGTACACGATCATAGAGTAAAAATCACAGAGCAGCCACTATTATTAATTCAGTACACTTTATATGTAAACTTTTAACAACATAATCAATGTATATTATGATGGTGTATAAAATACTGAAATTCGTACTGAATCAATCATTGGACTGGTTATGAAATGTTTGTCTAGTCTAATAATGATGATTTATATATGTTTCCGCTAGCGGTGTGGTTAGACAAGATAAAATCTGAACAAGTCTACCTTTTTTATATGATTATCTTTTATAATATTAATAATTAGTTTGGGTCAAGCGATAGTACTGTTAAACTGTATACAAAATCAAAGAGAGTAGTTGGTTTGTGTTTAATAACCTCTCTTCAAAACTGTAGCTAATTATTTCTGAACGGTTAGGGAACCCACTTGCAAAATGACATAACCAAATATGGCGTTCTAAATTTCACAGAAATTCATATTTGCAGTTTTTATATATGCATATCATATCATATTAAAAATTATATTTTTTAACTTTCATATCTCAAGAACTTACAGCTATAACCACCAGATTTTATCCACCACAGGTAGAATTTAAATGCTGCTATTCGGTAATTTTTATTTTTTCCAATGTTTTTAGTAATTTTGAAATGATAGCAAAATCAAAACCGTTTTTTTTAATTGTATAAATTGATGAATAAAAATATATGTAATTTTCCAAATACTTCTACCTCAAATCATATTGAATTATAATAGTTGTAGTTTTTAAAAAAAATATCATGCTTTAGTAAACTTAGTTGAATAATTTGTTAATGTAATTTTTAGTGGAACATGTATCATTTGGAAATTTATTTCCCTTCTAACATTACATTGGTCAGCTTACTACATTAGTAAAACGTTTAATATAATTCATTGTATATTATGCTCTGTCTAATTGTTTCTAATATTTCTGCTTATACCCCACTCACCTGTGCAGGGACGAGTTGAGCTTGGAGGGTATCCGGCAGGTGTACATTGGAGTCGAGAGTGAGGAGTGGAAGCTAGAAACTCTAGCTGACATCTACTCGAGTCTCACGGTGGCACAGACTGTTGTGTTCTGCAACACTCGGCGAAAGGTGGACTGGCTGGGGGATCAAATGAAGCGGGAAGGCTTTACTGTAACTGCTGTGCATGGAGAGATGGACCAGAAGATACGCGAAGCCGTGCTGGACCAGTTCAGGGCTGGCAAGAGGTGATACTAGCATGATTAATTTTTTTATTTCCTGAACATTCATATCTTGCCCTAGCGCACACCTCCAATGACACAATTTTATTGATAATTTTTTTGTATACATACAGTTCGTATAAATATTATGATAGATAATTGTGAGGAATTTTTACGATACCATTAGTCAGCAAACGTTTACACATTTTAATCTTTCTAACTTGGTTTATAAAAAGTTTCAGAGTTTATTTATTCATAAATAAATAATTCTTATAACGTATAACTCATTAGATTAATGTGTACTGTGTATTATTTATAAAAAAAAAATTCTATTAAACCTTCAATTTGTTTATGTTTGTTATTTATGTTATTGAAATTTTCTAATAGATTATTATTTGTATGCTGAATCTTTTTTGAAATTATATAACTTTCCTATACAACCCAGCATCGTTGTTGTTTGTTACAAATTAAAATATTTTTAGTGGTAATTAATAAGCTAGGGAAAATAGTTATTGTGTTATCTCAGATTTTTGTAAGTACATATGAATCTTTATTTTCCATATGGAATCTAATCCACATACAGCCGAGTATTGATCACAACGGATGTGTGGGCTCGCGGCATCGACGTACAGCAAGTCTCCCTTGTGATCAACTACGATTTGCCGGCGAAAAAGGAGGTTTACATCCATAGGATAGGACGAAGTGGTCGCTTTGGACGGAAGGGTCTTGCTATCAATCTTGTTCGGGATGAAGATCGAAGTCAGTTGACAGCTATTGAAAAACACTATCGAATCAAAATCGCTCCTGCTCCAAAGAATTTGGATTCATTAATAAATTGAGATATTTAAGACCAGAAGGATTTAATTTGTATAGGAAAATTTGTTTAACAAAGTATAGATATTTTCCCTGAAAAAAAAATTTTTGGAACATCTTACAAAGATATTTAAACAAAAAGTGACCAACAAATATATTTTAAAGCATTTAAATTATCCCAATTTATTTCTTATATCCATATAATAGAAATTGACTACATTGTCTATTTTTATAGTGCACAAAACCTGTAAATTAATTATTATATATTAAAATTATCTTTTACATGATTGATTCGGTGTAACTATTTTTTATTTCGTATTTTTTCAATGGAGAGATGTTGCATCTTATTGTTCCTCATGTCCAAATTGCATATGTATTATATTTGTATGTCTGTGAATAATGTATATACAGCAATATTTACGTAGTTATTAACACATTACATATTATTAATTTGATATAAATAGCAAGTTTAATTTTCTAGCCAAGTTAATTTTATTGACATATGTATTGGTATATTATATGTTTATATATTCTGTATATATACTTTCTTGAAGTACTATTATAAATAAAGAAATTATATATCTATTGATCTTCACATTTTTTAATATATACATGTACATACTTTATTTTTCGCCTTTCAATATAGTTGAAGGTATGAGATTTTGTAAAGAAATATTTATCATACTAATGATTTTTTGAAAATAATTAAACTTTTATAAACTTATAGTATTTTGGTTGATTTTATTTAACCTGTTTAGTAAAGTTTTTATGTTACTTATTTATTTGAATAATTTTAATTGCTATGCATATTGTATAAATGTATCTTTTAATTGATGTCATGAGATATCTGTTCAGTATCTATATACTCTGGAAATTATCGAAAAATTCACTAAACGTGATTTAGACTGAAAAATTTAAGTATATACATGTGGCATTCTATCAAATGAAATGGCGTCTTAAATCTATTACAGATCGAGAACAATAATAACTATGGAACACTAATTACTCCATGAATACGTTTTTATATATTGTGATCGAATGCCACATATATATATGCTTAAATTTTTTCTTATTAAAATATAATGTCTAAATTGCGTTTAGAGATTTTTTAGATAATTTCTAGAGTATATAACCCTGTATATAGATAATGTAAAATCTGATACTGTACAGATATCTCATGACATACTTTATAAGATACATTTATACAGTATACATAGCATGTAATATTATTCATATAGTTAATATTGCATCTAAAAAAATAGTTAACATTTTTAATATCGTTTTATTAATTCTATTTTTAATTTGAACTCTGATTTATACATACATGTATCAAGTTTTCGTTACACCATTATGATAAGTACTCAGTATACATGAATTTAAATGTTATTTAGTTGCTATTCCGTATTATAACTAGAAATTGTTATAAGCAAAACAAGAATACCATCAATCAAACTTGTAATATTTTCAAAATTTTTACTCTAATCATAATATTTATTATTTAAATAAAATTTAGTTTTGTTATTTCAGACAATAATAATTTGCTCGTGATGAAACTCAATTTAAAATCTTAGGCCGACGAAAATTCTTTTTCATATTTAATTATTTAACATAACAAATATTTTTCAATTTGACACATTTAAATTATAAAAACGAGGTTTACCCAGAATATCACAAATAAGACCACTAACAATGCGATCTCTAATACTTTAAACATAATATATAAGATATGGATAACTGCCAAAACAGTGTGTATGTAATTATTATAAATGTTGACTACATTTTCAAATATTATCACTTGTGAACTTAACCAATGACATTTTTATTGATCTTGATCCCATAGTTAATTCCTTTTCGTCTTCATAAAATTTAATTGAAGAACCTTGTTTATCCAATTTACCATTTTTTCTACATATAGATCAACCTCTCAAAGTTAACCAATTAGTCAAAAATGACGAGTGACTCACACTTCAAGAAGCTTCGTTTGGACGATGTGACACTGAACAAGACCGAGGATGACACCACAGCTATCCCGAGCAAAATGAGTCTATTCCGTGCCTACCAAGCTGACCAAGTAGACAGTGTACCTCTGGACGAAGTTGATTATCGACGCCAGGTGACTCTTACACCCCCAGCAAGGGAATCGTTATCAGAGCAAC
This sequence comes from Invenusta paracnida, assembly GCA_036023295.1. Classification (NCBI taxonomy): domain Eukaryota; kingdom Metazoa; phylum Platyhelminthes; order Proseriata; family Coelogynoporidae; genus Invenusta; species Invenusta paracnida. The sequence continues at coordinate 8,179 of JAYRBW010044103.1, forward strand.
AGGGGATAACTGCATCAACATCAATTGATGCTAGTGGCACTAACGAACTAGCGGTTGACCCAAGGCCACCGAAGCCGCTGTTTGCGTGTTCTTTGGGTACTTTTCAAAAGAATGAAGCTTGGAAGCCACAGTTAGTGCCAATTAACAGTTTTTTATTTACTTTTCTGGTTGGGGTTAATGGAAAAGCGTTTCATAATTCTGTAAGTGTGCTCAATATGCTACAGTAAATATGGTCGTCTTACATCGTAAACGAAATGGAAATTATTTTTTGTACGTAAATTTATTTATTTCGAAATGTAGAAAATTATTTACGTATTGGTTTTATTATTTTAACTTACACAATACAATATTTATGAAAACTTACCTATAGTAGTACCTGTAGTATTTTTAGTACCAGTACAAATAAATATTGAAAATCAAATTGCTTGTAATCTTTGGACGTGTTATTTTGAACTATGAATATCGGCAGAAAATAATCTGTGGGAAAGAGTGTAGAAAAAATAATAATTAGGTACCGTAAGAAATGTAAAAGAAGTTTGTATTACTGCTTAATGTTTGGCATTATTTTGTATTAACATTTAGTATCTCTGTTACAAGTATGTTTAATAATAGCTATTTTTTTACTTTTAGGTCAGAATCAGTACCAAAGAAGCCATCGTCGTCTAATGCAATTCTCGTTAATTCACGTCAGGTTAGATTTTAAAAGTTGCAGTAATAGTTTTTCACTCCAATATTATTCTTGAATTCTTTTATTTTCTTTTATTTTCTTTTAAACAGTATTTTCTTTTGGATTATTATCCAATAAAATTAAAACAATTTTTTAAATTTTATTAATTTATGTAAAAATAGTAAGTTTATTTTATCATAATTATTATTCTTAATACTATACATACACTGTAATAGTAGCCTTAATGCTTTATTAGCCACATTTTAAAAATTTGTTAATTACTTTTTATTGATAAACATTTTTATAGCAAATTCTAATTGTATAGGTAACCCCCTTTTCGATATATCGTCATAGAAATTGAATCATTTTGTTGATTCAAAAGTGGTTAAGATTTTAATGTCCTATTAATATTAATATTTTTCCAAAGAAAATATCTATGACGTATTGTATTTGCTATTGATCTAGTTTTTTTACATTTCTTTATGATATTATCGAAATAATTATAAATATATTATATCCTTTAAATTTTATTAAGAAAATATATCAGTAAAATGTATAAATTATACTTTAGTAATACGATGTAGTAATACGATAATAAATTATTATGGATCAAAATTTGATTATATAATGAATTTGATTAAAAGCTTAACCATTATATCAAATCTCTTCTATTGCTATGCTATGCTATTCAATTGATTTGATATTTAAAAAATCTTAATATTACTTTTATTATATTTTTAAAGTATGAGATAATCAAACCAGAATATTTTATTGTTGTCTTTATTTTCCTTGGAAATCTAAATTCCATTAAAAAAAGTCAATGTTATACAATGTTATATCTTTTAGGGATATTATTTTTTAATGATAAATAAGGTGTTTTATGTTTAAAATTATTGATTATGACTAAGACTATGAAATTTTAAACAAATTCAAAAAGTAGTTTATGGTGAAATTAAATTTTAAATCGAAATTGTTTTCTATACCCACTCATTAGCGCGGGAACCCTGTTCTAGAGGCTATCTATAATGTGGCATGGGAATTCGCTGATATTGAGCCGGATTACATTCTAGGAAGAACTACATGTGCTCTCTTTCTTAGGTAGTTTCCAAATATTTATTTATCTTTATCCATTTTTACTATATACCATGTGCAAACCCCTTAGTTTAGAAGCCAAAAATATTGCTTTACTTTTTAATTCTAAATATTTAGCAAATATATTTTTTATTTATGAATCAGAGGAGCATGGTTTTTATTTTTAAAGGTGAATAAAGGTATAGTATTTAAACTTTTTTTGTGAACGTTCTTATCTGATTATTTTATGTACCTGTCGGACCGCATTAATAAATATCATAAAATTATTTATATTCGTTGAAATAATTTTGCTGTATCAGTTACAATGCCCTTTCTATTTTACTTTGTGTTTCTTCTACACTGTTATCCTTATTTCTAAAGTTAATTTTTCTATAAGGCTCCACAAGAAAAATAAGGTGCCCTACGGGTGTCGTTGAGGTCTTTCGAAGGGTTGGTGCCGGGCATACAGGGTCGTAAATACTGCTTGGCTGTCGTTTCAGATGGGGACGTTGCGGAGCTATATTGGTTCTTATTCAGCTAATCCAACGCCAGTCTGAGGGCTAAAAGTTCAGAGTCGTAGCTGCATGTCGTCTTCTTTTGGCTCGCCTCAATTCGAGGATCGTAGATCTGATGTTCTTGCCCGGTCGGTATTCATCACAGTGGCACTTCTCTCTTTGTACATGCCTTGGCTGGCAGACCTGACTGTGTATATGGTGACCTGTCTGTCAGCAAGGATTTGTTGTAGCAGTTGATGAGGAAAACTTCTGCTGTGCTGGACTTGGCGCTGTTACCCGCGAGTTTAATAAATTACAACGTCACCCACAACTGGAAATGCATTACTGTAATGCATTTCCAGTTGTGGGTGACGTTGATGGACCATAGTGGGTCCAGGACTAGAGAAAACTGTTGGCGATGTACTTCTGGATGTGTTCCTGGGTCGCTTTCCTCCAGCTGTTACGGCTGGTGTTGCGACGTCTAACCATCCTTGACGCGATGTTCCTGCACGGGTTCGAAGCTGCGAGGCGTAGAGACTTCTCCATGGCCATAACCGCTGCTCTGAGAGAGGTCGTCTGATAGCATTTGACGCCTGCTTCACGGCGCAGAGCTTCGTCTAATGGCGGACCGAAGTGCCCGTTAATCATTGTGTGGGTCTTGTTCTGGGCCCTTTCGAGGATGTCAAAGCTGGGGGGGCAAGCCAGGGTTGCCAAGCGGGGGCGCAGTAATCAAGCACACTGCGGCAGTACATCAGGTAGATGCTTCTCATCGATTCTTTTCCCCATCTAAGGATTTTGACGTGAGGGCGAAGAGAGCCTTGCACCGGCAGATGGCCTTGATGGTGACTTTCTGGGAGCTTGTGGTTTGAAACTGAGGTTCCTATCCATCGTGACCTAAAGTAAGGTGATGTGTGGGTTCAACTTGATAGGGCTGCCTTCGATCGTGATGTGATAATGGGCTTGCCTTCCAACTAGCTTCGTGGGTCGAGTTTGTGAGAACTCCTACGTCGCTGTTGCCGCTTTTTTAAACATGGGCCCATTTCTTCCTGTTAGTAGCATTTTTGCAAGCTAGTTTTTTTTTTTTTTTTTTTTTTTTTTTTTTTTTTTT
>JAYRBW010044114.1:0-32410 GCA_036023295.1 Invenusta paracnida
GCTGGCTATTGAAAATAGGCCCCGAGTTGAAATCCTAAGCATTTACTACGTAAATTGGTTAGTTTTCCGATCTAGGTAAACCCTGACTAATATCTATGAGTGTTATATATTATTGTTGCAAACATAGGATTTTGTATTATGTTACAATTATTCATTCTATACTAACATCGTAACATTTATTAAAGTGTAAATAAGCATTTAAGTTGAATATTGGTAATTAAATATATATTTAATAAAGTGTAAATTATAGTTTATATTGTAATACTATCCTGACCTTGATTGTGCAATTAATACCTATTTTATTCTGAATGTTGAAAGAAAACTAATTTAAATTTGCTGAACATTCCTGTTTTTTTATATATCGATTTAAGTGGGTTTCTTGTATTTAATTGTGCATAATTTGTTATCTTTGGAAAATAAATATGTTTCATTGTAATTGATTGTTTTTAATTGAATGTGTTTCAGTGTAATTGACTGTTAGTTTGTTTTCTTTATGTATTAGTTCGCCATTACAGGGGCTATTTGTCGTTTAAAAACACAGATAGCATTCTTTTTTTAGGAGAGTTCAAAACGATTTTTCTTTTATACCATACACAAATAATATATGAAATATACACAAAATATACACCATTTTTTATCCATCTGACGTGGCCACCCTGACTGTAGTTACGCACAAGTATCAGATTACGTCACGACAAGTTAAATTATCCTGGAATGACAAAATTGACAATACTATTTTTTTTGATTAGGCAATTAAAATAAACTAGCTGGTCCAGAACTTTGACACAAAACCTATGTCGAAATTGTTTTAAAACGTTGGAATAAAATCTTGGTTGCTCTTTGTGTTCTATATGTACTTTATTTATAATTTATTTTATAATTGTCATGTTAAATGCGAAATATCATATTTATTTTTGTCTCGTTTTTAACATACATATTTACATTATATTATATATATTTTGTTTAATAAATTGCATTGCATTATAGGCTATAAAACGGATAAAACAGGGAAATATTGTTTTTGAAATAATTATTTTATATAATTATTTATATATTATTTTCCACTTATATAATAATTTACATATTGTGATACATAGTGTGAGTATTTTTGCGAGTATTTTTTGGTAACTATTATATTGTTATGATTACAATTAAAAGCGCCTTAAATTCTCCCGCAATCCCACAGACTAGACCCCAAGACCCTCCAAGGCGAAGTAGAAGTGTGGGTACGACCCGGCGAGGACCTCCGTCTCACAGCCCGATCCTCTCTCGCTCTCATTCATCCTTCCAGTCTTTTGGTCTCCTCTTCGGGGGAGGAATGTTCCCCCCTTGTGGACACCCTAAAGGTAGCCTTGGGCCTCTTTGTGCAGGGACAGATTCAGCCGCCTATTCCTCAGGTTAGTTTTATGGAAAGACAATGCTAGTTGAGTGTTACGTAAATCGGAATTATTAAGCAGTTACATTTCGTTTTAAAATTAATTAATGATGTGCAGACCTTTCTTGTTGGACCCTTTTAATGTTAGGGTCTAGCATAACTAGCGAGCATGCCAAAATGGTTTTAGTTTAATTTATTTTCGGTTCGTAAAAAGAAAAGAAACAGGCAACAATTCATTTTTCGATCCTATTCTATTTAATTCTCTCTAAAATAATAATATCTAAGTATTTATCCATAGACTATTTTTTTGTTATTAGCCAAATATATTCCTTATCGATTGTAATATAATTGCAAGTATCATAGATTATTATAACTTATCGCATTTAAATTATAAATTGGAAGCAATCGATATGCACTTGAATTATTTAATAAATATGTTGTGTATTAATTCAAGTTTCGTACTTCCTCACAGGTAAATGTAACTGTAACCAGTGACCCACTAGTGGACGCCGCCACTAACAACAACCAGGCGGCATTGAACGAAGAAGACGAGATGATCGAAGCTGGCGCCTTGGTGGCTCAAATAGTCACGGACAATCAGGGCCGCTTCCGTGTGGGACCATTGCCTCGCGATCGTCGCTATGGGGTATCGGTTTCCAAGCCTGGCTACACCTTTGTAGCCCAGAAGCAACCAATTCAGGCCTCTGGGGCTTCTGCTCCTCTCCTTCTCGATTGGAGCTATACAGCACGCAAGTTGGCCGAGGTTCTTGTCATGGCAACTGAAGAGAAAGAGGGTGCGGGCGGAAAACCATTAGCTGGTGAGTGGTCTGCGACCATTTCTTTTATTAGTGCATAAATATTATATAAAAAATTAAAATAATTCAATTTTTTTACTGTTTTTTTCTGTTTTTTTGTTGAAAAAACCCGCCTAAAATAAAAAAAATATTTGATTGTTTCAAAACTTAATTTTTGGTGTTCTATCTGTGTGACTATTTTATGAGTTTTTAAGGGTATTTTTTCAATTAATAGCTTGGCTTGCAAATTCATATTTGTACCTACTTTGATATTTAAAAAAGCTTGCTTAGTTTCTTTGTACTTTAGATATAGGTATTGTATACTATCGTGCAGTTTGTTTAGCATTCTAGGATTTTTTGTTCTTGTTATCCAGATTCAACTTATCTATATTCTTTTTGATTTACTTTTCTTGTCTGGTGAGTTGATTCCGCTTGATGATGTTAAATAGATTTATTAAACTAATCTTTTTGACCAATTACTTTTAACTCTGGGATATTTAGTAGGTATGCATAAATCGTATTGTTAGTACTCAGAATAATACTAATATGTAGTTAAATTATCGAGATTAAAGTCAGAATCGTGTAATTTTTGCCATCATACATATACTATATCACTATTATTCCATCGATTATTGTGCACAACTGTCTTGTATTCTGTAGCAATTGACTAGCCTGCTCTTGTTAAAACATATTTTGAAGACAATGAGATGTTACAGTTACAAATGTTTTCACTCATTAATTTTAGTTACTTATTTTTATAATTTTAATTATTGTCTTTTATGCGTCTTACCTATCATTATTTTAATCAATGTAATATCATGTCATTTATGACTTTAATCAATGTTTTCATTATTTATTACTGCGATTGTCATCCGACTACTATGCACAGGTGTCCTGTTGTCAGTTGTGGGCGATGACTACCGTGCCAACCAGTTAACTGATGAGGAGGGTCGCTACTCCTTCGTGGGTCTCAGTCCAGGTGTCTACTATGTCCGAGCTGTCATGAAAGAGTACGTGTTCACCCCATCCAGTGCCCAGTCCATCCAAGTGGACGAGGGACGTTCTGTAAAACTCAAGGTCACCGGGAAGCGATCGGCCTACAGCGTCATGGGACTCGTAAGTCATCAAAATCTTCCAAATGTTTTATATAATATAAATGGTTATCAATCTGTATGGATTACATCGATTTTGTAGTGCATAAAAAGACCAAAAATAACTGAATGCCAGCTGAAAAGTTATAATAAGAAACGTTTCAACTCTAGGTTGAGCAGTATGAAACAATTACAAATGATGATGAATTGGTGTGCCCATTGCAGCATTCTAGTTATAAAAGAGCTCCTGACTCCTTATTTTATTTTAATTACAAATGATATTTAAATGATATATATATATACATATAAGTGCTTATATTATATAATAGATCGTTTAATACAGACTTGCTGTAATAACTGGAAATTGTCCTTGATGAATAAAATTTTCTACAATATAAGATCTTTAAATTATCGTTTTGATCAACATTCTTAATTAATAATAATACATTATTTTACTATATAACTTTCAAGTATGGGAAAGGCTAAAGCGATTTTTATATATATTGTCAATTTTTTGTTATTTAGTTATAATATAACTAAATAACAAAAAATTGACAATATATATAATCTACTCGTATAATAATATTATTATTATTATACGAGTAGACCTCGTTTTAGTTTGTAAAAATGAAAATTAATGAAAATTGGGGATCTCAAATTGAATTTTGAGTTTAGAGCTGCAGAAAGGTATGAAGGTAAACTATGGCAGAACAAAAGTAAAGAAATGAAGGAAAATTCGGGTGTTTGGTCATGTAAAAAGTTTGTAAGAAGGGGTTGGTTCTAATCCAGTCCAATGTAATGATTGTCAGCACTGGATCTATAAAAAATAACAACTGGTGTGAGCAGTAACCTAGCTATCATATTCTGTGCTACCTTCTGATGTAGCAGGTGCTCTTCTTGTACAGAAAGTGATACCCAGACAGGGGGCAATTTTTATCTTGGGGGAAGAGTTAAACTTGAACAAGTAAGAAAGTTTTGCTACTTAAGGACACGATCAGAAGTGGATGTAAAAATTTCCAATTACTAGACGAAACACGCCCTTAAATATCAATGATATTCTCTACTGTGCCTGTATGAGGAGTTACTTTATAGGAGGAGTTACAGTGAGACTTGACTTCTGAGTATTAAAAGAGCAGAGAGAATAATAATTATATGGATGTGTTGTGTTGTATTTCCCTGTTAGAAAAAAGACGAGCGACGAACTTATACAGGCATAACTTTGTATGGAATCCGTGACAGTCGTCTTAAGAAGAGGAAGATTAAGGATATGTACAAAAATTGGGTCAAGAAATGCACGGAACTGAAAATTGCAGTGGTGGATCTAGAGAACAACCAAAGTTGAGATGGTGTGACGTGGAGAAGATTGATGCGAATGAAAAACTGCTATTTGTGGAAAGGGCATCGACTTACGCCAGCGTGGAAAACAGTTCCGTGCAAAAAACGATATTTGTATTGAAAATAGCTATTTTAAATTAGGCTACTAGTGGATTGATTTACTGTTTATAAATACAAAGGGAAAGCATTTTAAGACCATGCTTGCTTTCCGTGTCAATAACAGACGAATTAACCTTGAAATTAGTAGCCATTTGGACTTATACGTATTAAATATAAATTATGCATAGTTTTCAACATTCCAAGTATTAAAAGCTTTTCGAAAAGGTTCCTATTTTCTAATTTTAACAAACGAGTGAAGTTACATATCAATTTTGACTAACAAACTTTGTGAGTTTTTTAAATATATATTTGTGAACATTGAACTTTTAAGAAAATAGATTTCGTTATAGAAAGGACTTTAATTCTTCTATCATTTTTTTAAGAATATTTCTTTAATACCTTTTTATATATCCAAGTTTCCCATTTTTACCTTCAAACATCAACTCACTGTTCAGAATTGTATTTCTTCATTTTCTGAAAGTGTAACTTTTTTTCTTTAACTTTAACATAAGCTTGATTACACACGAGACAACTTAATCAACTCAGAGGTAGCTATTTTTAGATTCTACGAGGTAGACGTACTAGATATTTAATAATTGTCCCTCTCTCAATCCTCCTATTTAGGTAACCTCTTTAACAGGGGACCCAGAGGCTAGTATAGTAGTCGAAGCACGAGAGATTGGACCCTCTAAGACTGCCACTGCCGATGAGGCTAAACGGTGTATCACCGCCGGCTCCAAGATTCGTGCCGAACAAGCTACCACAGATGATAATGGTGCTTTCAGAATCCGTGGTTTGTGGCCAGGTACAAAAGAAAGAGTCCTATTTTAGATTCTTCTCTGTAAATTATATGTTCATAATTCGGTTTATTTTTGTTTGCTACCAACTTTCAGGATGCCACTATGAGATTGCTGTGAAACTAGACTCACCTGGTATCAACCAACTCATCGAAAGAACAGTACCTGAACGCCTGACAATCGATATGAAAACGGGAGATATTGATGGTGTTAAGATTTATGCCTTTCGACGAATCAATATGATGGAGGTTGGTATATAATATAAAATTCTCTTTAGTTTGTAAGGGCTGCATTTCATGTATTTTTTAATTTATTACTTAAAAGTAGTATACTGAAAAATATTATATTTGATGCTTATTATATCGTCATCATTAATTGATTTTGTAGTGGTAATTTTTAACTGATTATTTTTTAGATACTCTCGGCAAAAGTTTAAATGCGCTTGTTAGTATTGCATATCTGATATAGTTATGATGTTGCATATTATTAACATCTATATCATTAATATTTATTAAATTGGGGCATAACGTATTACTGCAATTATGAATCATAACATTTCATCAGAACGTATAACATTTCCAAGAGAACCAAAACTAACAGGCAACAATTTTTTAATTCGTTGGAAGGAATATCGAGTGCGATTAGTTAAGCATGATAGTCCTATGGACTGTTCTTTACTTTTTATGTTATATTCTAAACCCTTAGTGAAAGTTATAATTAAAGCGCTATAATTATTAATGAATGGTTTTGCATTCTCTTTAACGAATAATTAACTTTGGCATTTTTATTCCAATAGTCCGTGTTTTATTAAAATATTTCCATAGTGTTATGTAACTTTAAGTTCTATAAGAATAACTAGTTTATATATGTATATATAGAGACGTACTTGATTATATTTTAAGTTGGTAGTTTTATATTTTAAGCGAATTGGTAATTTATAAGTATAAAAAGTAATCGCTACTAATAAGGTTTTTTAAACTTTCAAGAATAAATTCCACTTCTTATAACCCCAAGATCTCAGCCACAGTGCGCACCCCCCAAGAAGCCTTCCTGTCTTCTCTCCGTCTCTCCGTATTTCCCGCCGCTCAACCGGACCACATTATTGCTCGACACAACTTCGCTACCGACTCTCTTCTCTTTTCCCTCTCCTCTATCCTCCCCGCTGCACCTGGGGGCCCGCGCACCTATATCCTCCGTCTTGAATCCTCACTCTCGCCTCAGCTCTACTCGAACATCTCCGCCCAAGAGGTCACCTTCACTGCAGGCGGCAGCAATGGCTCCAGCTCGTCCATGGCGGCTCAACACCAACACTTCATCTTCCACTTCGCCCCTACCGCCAAGATGGTTCCAGATCAGGACCAGTCTCCCACTGTGCTCTCGCTGATTACGCTCCCCCTCTTGTTGGCGATGTGCGGCTTTGTGTACGTTCATCGAGATCGTTGTGGTCCCTTTTTGGAAGTGGCGCGTCGTTTCCTTTTGGAAGTGATTTCCCTGGCGACCGGGAAACAAGCACCTACTGATAGTGCAAAAGCGTGAGTTTCTTAACGCATTCTTAAATAAAATGAATTAATTTATTATCGATACTACATATTTCCAAATTAAATTAGAGAATTTTTTTAAGAAAAATGTTTAAATTTTTTTCATTTATGATAATTTAAATGATTTAGTATCGTGACTACCTTATGCTTAGACCTGCATATTTTGTGAAACGGTGCAATTCAGCATTCCAAACATGTTCATTAACGGGATTCGAAAATTTGCTATTCGTCAGTTTTTTTTATTTACACGTTTAAAATCACTTGAAGAACAGACTATTTGTGTAATGAAATTGTATTTTTTAAATAGCACTTCTTAATTCGACTATGTTTTTTTTTTCAGTGATACCGGAATCGATATGACCGGTCTTTCAGATTTGAACAATTTTGTTGCTAAATCGCACATCTCAGGCCAAGCTCCCTCAGCTCCCGTCAAACGTTCCACGCCTTGGGGCCGGTCTTCAAGGAAGACTTAGCTCTTCACTATGTCGATATTACACATGTATTAATAAATTATTAAGTTGCAACACCAGTCACCATGTTTTTTATCGCCCCCTCTTCTTCAATATTCCGCTTTGTTGTTCCTCGTCATTGTATGTGCGTTATTTTACGGTTTTAATAATTCTACTGACTTTAGTATGTAGTTCTGTGGAAAGCATTTGACGTACAAATTTCAAAATTTGCTATTATCCGCCGTATATAATTAATTCTAAATATTTATCATTTTTGTCTGTTTTACTCACTTTATTATGTAATTGTTTTTGCCATCTATTTATTACCGTTGTACTTGTCATCACCATTTGTATCGATAACAGCGTTTTATACAATGCAATATATACATATATACTACGTATTACTTAACATAATTACATTATTTTGTTCTGTCTATTGTTGTTACACAAGGGGTTATTTTTATTTCTTTTCAATGATTTTAATAAATGCGAAAATTTAGAGAGAGAAAATGGTATATCATTTATTAATTGGTATGTATTACACATCTGATCTTACAGGTTTCAAAAATTCAGGCTAATTGATATAATTTTTTAATTTCAGTTGAGTACCAATCTAATAAATATTATTGTTGATAGCAACTTATTGTTTAATGCGTCTATAACATCTTCAGTCAGTCCAAATAGTATTATATTTGGGTTTAACAGAATAAACAGTAGATTTGATGTTTCTTGAACTTTTTGTTCTATGAAATCTCCTGGCATGGATAGTAAAGTTTTTTAAATGCGTGTTTATTATAGAAATGTCTGAAACGACCTATACTAAAATTTCAGCTTTTATTCGATTTGCTTCACAATTTTGCATTTCGTTCCAATGGTCGCCTTTAGTACATTATAAAGATTTACTAGCTCTTGTACTATTACATACAAAATTTTTAGATGTTAGAAGAATATACTTTATTTTACGAATCGAATTATTATATTTAGGTATTTATGAAACGCTTCTAATTGCGTGCAGCAAGTCTATCGCAAATTTACTTCGATTTATCATTCTACCTATTTGTGAATTATGGTCATTAGTGTTATCTAACATTAAATGGGTAGTTATTCCTATTTGTAAAGCAATGTATGCTACAGTTAGAAATATTTGGCCACGAAAAAGGTTTACTGGAAAAAATATGTATCATTAAACCTCAACGTACATAGAACAGAGTTGTTTCTATTTTTAAAATAGAAAATTATTTCATTTGACAATAGTGTGAAGTAGTCATCGCTATTGTGGCGATGGATATTAATTAATTTACCAAGTGGTAAAATCAGCACAATTATCGGAACTGCTATTATACTCAGTAATTAAAATCAACTAGCTTATTTTTCATAAAAATTAACACACCTACTGGGAGTTACAAAAGTTGAAAAGAGAACTTTTCACCTACTGAATTACACCGCATGAAACTAAATATTCAGAGAACTAATGTTTTTCTACAAAAACAATAACTGTATACACTTAACTATGCTGATACAAATTGTAGTCAATACAAGAGGGTTGTGTCTAAATTGTTCACAATAGTCGGACAATATTGACAAACGCTTAAAGCATTAATGCTGATTAACGGGTTGATTAACGCACGATCATTTCCAAATATCATGCTAAACGATGTATGACAGCTAGCTTTATTGGAACGCAAACAATACTGTATAGTAATAAAAAGGGGGGATTTCCACATTATAATTATTTCAACTATACGCACCATTAATGCTCTTCGGCTTTTTATCCCCCACTATACTTCACAATTAAGACAAGTGTCAATTTGGGTTGTGTTGCGAGCACTAACCAATTAATTATTTTAATTTTTGAGAGCTCTCATAATGCTCTAGCAAATAAAGTGAGGATTTTTTATTTAATAAAGTTTGTTTACTAATTTTCCGGTAGTCTAAATAACTCTCAAAGTGGGGGATAATTTAAAGGGAAATATTTGGTGTGAAAAATGAATAGTTTTGTCACTTGCCACTTACTTCAATTATGCTATATATTATTTGACTATTATTCTGTAGTGAAATTAATTAACACAAACTTGTATGTTTTCATATTGAATCGAGTTATTTTATATTATTTGTTCGGCTATTGTTAATATCGTTTTATAACTATTGTACATATCATTTTGTATATTATCCTTTTTTATTATCTTATACCTAAAGGAATAAATATACATATTATAAATTTAGCATTTTAATTAAAAAAGCATGATATAAATTTGTTTTTAATTGTAGCTATTTGAAATTATAATTTTTACTATTTTTATATATATGATTTTTAGAAGCTAATAATATCGCTTTGTAGTTTAATTAATGTTTACAGTTAAGCTAATTAAAAATATCCCTTGTATATTATTCTTTCAGTACATGTTTCAACATCAATGTTCAGTTTATGGTTGAATATCTATTATTATTTGATTTACTTAATCTTTATTGGTTAGGTATTATACTTTAGTAATATAGGGTCATCCATAAAAACGCGTTTTTGAAAATTGTTTTTAAATTTTACATTTTAAAGTTATTTTTGATTGTCATGGTGTTTTTACAGCTACTATAGTAACTATATTAGTAGTGAACATAATAATTAAATCCCCCAAAAAAATACAGAGTCGTAAAAATGCAGCCAACAATAAGATAATATTGCCATGTATATTGAGAAAACGTCTATTGAAAAAATGGTAAATGGTAGTCAATAAAATATGGTGATATAAAAAATGACGCCAAGAAGATGTGTATTATTTTAATAGTTATGTCGATTCTTGGTGCCAAACTAAAAAAATGTGAGGAATGTTTAGCAGGCAACTGGTCACACACACCACATCAAACAAATGTGACAGTAGACTAATTATTAGCATTATAGTATTGAGTGAGAATGTGAAAAGCCTTCGAAAAGTAGATGAAGTAGTATTTAAGAATACAATGATGGTGAAAAGAAGGCTCTGGTCGTCTAATTTGTTGGAATTAGGTCATGAATAGGTTGGACCAATTGGTGATAGTCCAAGATTGGCCAGGCTAATTATCAGTGACAAAAAGTCCACATTATCGTTTAATTCATGTAATTTTTGAGGTGATTATCTCTTCCACGAACTTCAGTCTGGAAAAACTGTGAAAGCAGAGAGATGCATAACTTTTATTGAAATAACTAAGCAGCTAAGGTGACGTAATCAACTATCAATCATGCATGATACTGCTCGACCACACACTGCAGTTTTAACTCGCAAATTCTTTCAGGATATTGGTATAACTCATGTGATACGACTTTCATATTCCCCAGATTTTAATTTTTTGAGTAGATATGTATTCAGGAATATTGGACTTCAGAGAAAAGATATGGCATTCAAATCCGTCACAAATTTTGAAACATTTTTGGAAGATTTCCTAAGCAGAAAAGTTACACTTCAAGTTGAAGACAGTACTTATGAGTTTTTTTATAATTTAAAGGCGATCGATTGTTGTTTCTGATGGCGGCTACTTATCAAGTTTAATGTATTGTAATTTGGACATATATGTACATTGCTATATTGTTTTTGATTATTACATTAAATTGTATTCTTTTACATGATTTAACTAGAATATTACAAATGTTTCGTAATTCTATATTTAAAAATCAAATTTTTATGAATGATGCTATAATAAAAATTCATGAAATATGTTAATGGGCACAGATTTTTGAATATTTTATAAAATATTTGCGATCTGCAATACATGTACTTTTGTATTTATTGTACATTGTTACAATTTTTAATACATGTAGTCTTAAACAGTTCCTTAGAGATATATTTTGAAATATAAATTAAATAATAATTACTGATTTACAATTACAATTTTGGTAATTCTTGACTTAGTTAGGCCGAAATTATGTATGAGTTGTTATTACAAATCTATTCGGTAAATACAAACTATAGTAAATTTGTTAAGACTATATTTGTTAAGGTTAGATACTAATACGATTTAGAATTATTTATTTTTAGACATTGAAACAAATGAAGATTGTAAATCATGGTAACCTATTTCCATATCCTTTCATCAATTTAATATTGACGTCATTAAAGTCTTTAAAATGCCTATATACGGTAACAATACCATATGTGACCTACACCTTCTTTTTACAGAGTTAATCCCTCCAAAACCTTTTGACTTTTTCTTATAGTGTATGACTGGAATTTCAAACGAGGTCCTTCGCTTGATAGAATCTAGTATAATGTCTTAGATTTTAGTTAAATCCTATAAAATTTCTTAAGTCCAAGAAAATCTTAATACCTTTGTGATAGCAATTGCTCTATATTGTCTCTTTCACCAATGTTATTATAATTTAATATCCGATTGACTTGATTATTTATAATTATTTACTTCACACTTCTCTTGTGGAAAATATCTGCTGACCCAATTTGTTTGTCTTAAATGCATTAGTCTTTTAAATGTAACTAATCTATTTAGAACTGAATATAATATGTATATAATAAACGTATGATATATATGTATACTACTCATTTTAAAAGCATGCTACAAACATTGTAATTTTATGTAAGCTAAAAACGTATTCGCTATAATTTCTTGATATATAATAGAAATAAAATATGAAAACTATCAAAACAGCATTTTTTAAATCTATATGCAAACAAAACATTTTCTAAATAATTTTAATTTTATTACTTTCATATAAAAATATGTATTCTAAAATGTGTAATTTTAAAGACTATTTCCACCAGCTAAAAGGGCTCTTTTATCAATAATTATAATTAAACCTTTTAAACGTAATTTACATCTTGATAAACCTAATTATGTTTTTCATAAATTTTTTTCACATAGCGCTATTGTTTTATTTTAAAAGTATTTATTAAAACGTGAGACAAATTAAACATTTTTCAGACAGTAACATTGCCGAAATTATTGTGAATAAAATTGTTGTTTACGTCAAAATATTAAAGCTATAATGTAGATACAATAATAGACTATAAGCAACGTTTTTTATGTAACATTCTCTGTATCCTGAGTTGATTGTGTATTCTATAAAGAATAAATAGAGACTTGTAAAATACACAAACACCTACCAAGTTCGTCTCATTACAACAGAAGACAGCTAAAACAAAAACCTGGAGCCTCGCAGCAAGCAGTATAGCAATAAAATTGGGTGCTAACATCTGATTTCTTTTTTTAAAGAGAGGAAACTTACTACAAGGGTTCCTCAGAAATAATTTTTGCGTTTTAAAAAACACACAAAGTAATATTTTATAAAGGCAAAGAATTTTGTGTTAGTTATGGTGAAGTGCTTGCTTTTTCCGGAATGATGGAGGTTGTTCATATTTATTCTCTCATTTTGAGGTATTAAACTGTCTGAGGTATAAGCAGCAGATGTCTTGGGTAAATATACGATATAGCTACTAATTTCTATTGCGTTTGTTTTTAATGAATTATAAAGTTATGATACATTGGTAAAAGCTGAGAAAATATTTACCAATTAAATTTCGTCAATTACGTGCTGTTGTTTGTGTCTCTTGCTTGTTATACGCTGTAATATTATTTAGTAACTGGCTGTATACCAATTTTGACAATTCGGCAGTGCCTAAAAGGCGAAAAAAAATATTTCCTTTGAGAATTTGCTTGACAGTATTGTTTGACAGCTATTATTATTATGTTTAAAAGAGGGCCTGTGGTAAATGTCGCTTGAAAAAACAATTATAACAATTTAAACAATAACTTTTAGCAACAGTTTATTTGTTGTTTGTAAGGTTGAGATTTTTTTAAATCAGAGTAGTTCTTATTACCATTTTTTTTTATATACCATATTGTTTGAAATTTCCGCCACAATTCTTGTAAGATTATCATACAATTCTGTATGTTTATTGATTTAATTTAAACCGAGTAGAAAGAGCTTAATTCTGGCTATCCATTACATCAGAGAAATGGTTGCTGGGATTGAGTCAGTCGGTAATATCATAATATCTTCCGCATGAAATTATCCCGGCAGTCCCACTAGTGTCAAAGTGGGTTAGGCCAATTAACAGGCGATTCGCAAATCTTAAGCGATGCTTATAGGGGCACACCCCGGAACGCGTAATAGGACAGCAAAAATGGGATTTGTGAATTCCCCTTGTCTGCCTGATGATGATGAGAAGGAATTTGGGGGAGAGGGGGAATGATACAATGGTGGGCTACCAAGCGGAAGGCATTATATACGAGGACTGTCTAGAAGAGGAACCGTTTGAGCCTTCAAAAGCCTTACTTCCAGCAACCCTCCTCTGAATGTCACTTGACACTAAAACTGTATTGCTCCACACCCTTTAGGAGGTGGCCAGCTATATTCTGACTGATCATTTGAGTAGAATTGTTGGCAAATATCCGACTAACCCACTTGCCACTTAGAAAATAATTCAAGAACAACGAACTGAAAGTCGAAGATGTTGAAAAGGAACGTTCCCTCTTTTCTTGTCGAAGATATTCTGGCAACGAAGAAATCCTTCTCAGATGATAACCGTATCCAAATGCAGAAGTTCAATATTCGAGGTAATTATTCTTTATTTTTTTAATTATTACTATTTCAATACTTACGGTAATTTCATAATATGTGCACATTTTTTATGCAATTGATTAGGGTTTTTTTCATTTCTAAATATAAATATTTAATTATATTACTTAACAAAAATAACTAGACACCTATAATAGACTTTTACCCGAACTATACATTATGTTATCTAAAGTGATATATTTTAAAAGAAGCATTTCAAATAAACAATTTACTTTTAGAAGATAATTGCTTCTTAACTCTCTCTATTATAAGACAATATTCTGATAAATATTGTTCTTAAAAGATTTTTTCTTTTAATATTTAAGTGCGTATACAAATAAATGATAAATAAATAAATATTTTAAGACGTTCTTACAAATAGATAAGTTTAGACACATTCTGAATAATCTGAACACAGATAAGTTTATGTCGAAGATTATACTCCACAAGATTACTGTTGAATGAAAAAATAAAAATACATAACCCAATCTATAACACCATTTTATGAAGTGGATCAATGTTTGTCAATAACTGTTGATCATTTATAATTGACAGCAATATATTGTAAATTATGAATAATAAAATTGTGTCTAATCAATTTTATTTCAAACAATGAAACAAAATATAATGTAATGCTTGTATATCTATTAATGATTCCTAAACATTTAAGGGTCTGTAATATTAGCTAATACATCTTCAGAATACATTGCTGATAATCAGACATCTTCCGAATCGCCGCTTCACTTTCCAACAGTGATCTCAAAAGAAGAAAATTCATTTGTTCGAGGAAAATACGTAAGTGGACGAAATCATGAAAGCGATGACAACGAATTGGAGGAAGAATCAGCGATGATACCAAAAGAAGAATATGAAGAAGAGAACCATGAATACAGAAGTTTTAGTCAACCTATTCCCCCAGAGGATGAAGACGATGAAGTGGCCGAGGATGATCAAGTTTCCCTGGAATCTAGAGATGAGGAGGAATGTCATGATCATGAGATGCAGGAAGACAACGCCGTTAGCCGAGCCATTATGACGTCCTCAGGAGGTGGTGGAGGATCGAAATCGCGCCGAGCTAGAACAGCCTTCACCTATGAGCAGTTGGTAGCTCTGGAGAATAAGTTCAAGACAACACGGTATCTTTCAGTGTGTGAGAGACTCAATCTGGCCCTCTCGTTGAATCTCACGGAGACACAGGTAAGTGCGTGCAGGTGTTGGCTGCTAGACAACTCTTATTTGAATTTATTAAATTTATTGACGTAAATAAAGCAAATATTTTTTGGCAATATTTTTAAACTTGTTATTTAAAAACTTGAAGCACATATTTTTTAAATTTAAACTTAGAAACAATATTTTTGGATCATATTAAATAGCAACTTTGTAAGCTAATATAGATGTTTTCGTATTGAACTTATACTTACAAATGAAATGTTTAAAAAAATGTTAATATTGATCACTATTGATTGAAATGAGCCATATCACTTATATACATGGTTCAATATTAATAGCTTAATATATCTATCTCTACCATAATAATAATAATAATAATAATAATAATAATAATACATCTATCTGGTTAAACATCCCTTCTAACGTTCCATTTCACCGCTCTATATCGCTATTAATTAAGCATATTTGTCGTAGTTTACCTTAATATTCCACGATTGTTTTAATTAATAATAATAAATATTGAAAATTCTATGATTTTGTAAGAAATAATTACCTGTAATTAATTATTTTGTCAGAAACAATTGTTAATATATAAATGTAGATAACAAATATAACGGTTTAATTTCTAAAGGAAATCACAATTTGGTAGAAAAAAATAGAAATAACGGATAAACAAGCCATTATTAGTTTCATTGCATTTTTTATAGAGAAGGAAAGCATGTTTACCATTTTATTAATTATTACAACACATTTTAAGTTCCATGTATATAGCGCATATTAAGATATTTCTAAAATGTACATAAAATGATATAAGTATAATTGTAAATACGTTGATTTATGCACTAAATAAGTTCTTTCTTATTAAATTTCTATTAAGTGAATATTCACGATAATTTTTTCAAATATGATAATATTTGATGATAATATCAAAAATATGATATCTTCAAAACTATGTTCAATATTACTATAAATATGCCATTTAACAAGTAAATTATCCACTTGAAATGATAGATCACTATAGATTATTTAAAAAAAGTTATATTTTTTTAAATTGGCAATTATATTACTTAAATTTTCATGGAGGTATATACAATATGTTCCAAAATTTCCTACCAGACAGAGAAAAATCTTTTTTATGAAATTGATATATTAACAATAATCAAAAGTATACTCATAAAAATGAAACTATACAATCAGAGTGTACAAATAATAATGTCTAAATGGTATGTAGTGGGATACACAAATTAATTGTCTCAGGGATCGACCTGTAGCCCACCCTTGTCAATACACAAGTGCAGTCGTCTGAAGGTACGCTTGTTGATGGATCCGAGAATATTTGTAGGCAACCTTGCAAATTCCCTTGTAATGATTTCTTTCCGATTAGCTATAGTTCTCGCTTTTTGAGCAACTATTTTCGGTATCAATTGATTGGTATTTATCTTAAGATTCCCCAAAGTGCGTTATCGCAGGATGTCAAGTCTGGACTTCGCGGTAGCCATGGTGTTGGTTAAAATTTGCTGATCCATCGGTCTTGGAAATTTTCTGTCATGAATTCTCTTGTTTTCATTGTCGTGTGAGCAGGAGCCCATCCTGTTGTACATAAGATGCCATGAGAATACCTTTAGCTTTTAGTGCAGGGATGAATTTTTCACGAAGCATAATAATGTAGCTTTCCACAGAGACCGCGCCGTTGAAGAAAAAAGGACCAATGAGGTGCTTAGCCGACATTGCTGCCACACCAAAACTTTTGGGGGTTGCTGTTTCACTTGTTCCAAGAAATGAGTATTTTGTTTAGACCAAAACGAAAGGCGCATACTACCACGACCATCGGCATATACTGCACACTCATCCGTGGAGTTTATCTCTTCTATTGTTGTTATCGTATTTTCCAATATTTGTTGACAGCATAAGACATGATTCTCGTGATCTGCCTCACTGAGGAATTATACTTTTGTTGGCTTCCAACTTCTGTATCCCAGATCCTTTGTCATTACCCTGTGTAATGTCGTTTGTGGTAAATCTAGTTCATCAGATCTCCTCCTTACTAACATACGTGGGTTATCTTCCAGCTATGGAGTAACATTATCATGTTCGTCACCTCGCTCATTTGGGTGTCCACTTAGTGGTAAATCATGTATGCTTCCGGTTTCAAATAACTTGACATGCCAAATTTTTATCCCTCTGGTATCTGGAGGATTAGCATCATATCGTTTTCTTAATTTGCTTTTAAAACTTCTGATGGCAGTAATACTATTATGGCTATCATGATACCAGGCGGCGGCTAAAATTCTTTATTCAATAGTGTTATGAAATCAGTTATCGAATAGGTTATCAAATATAATAATTAAATTATACTAACTAAATTATAATGACAGTATCTCTAAAATCTCACAATAATTTCTTTACCAAAAGGAAGGCAGTAAAAACAATCAAGATAATTAATTATTAGAATAGTATATTAATCATCAAATTAATCAGTTACCAGTTACAAATTCTCATTAGCTATCTGTTCCGATTTAATTTACGTGATTTAACCTCAATATTTGATTAGTAATTTTGTGATAAATGATACGTACCAAAGACAGAGGGTTTCACTGCTCCAACTTGTCTGCCCACTGTCGCTGGGTTTACCCCAAAAATACTAAAAATTGCTTTTTCTTTCACGACCCAGTCTTTTCAACGCTTGACCCTTTTCTGATCCTTTTTCACAACTTATTTATTATTCAAGATTTAAATCAAATTCAAAACTTTCACAAACGCTTATGAAACTTTACTTTAGCACAAGATATTTTACTCAACCACATCATTTAATTAATACACGAACCGGTAGCATACATTAATAAACGTATCATTGTCGTAACATATCAGTGGGAACAATAGTATACTCGCTACTGTCTGTCATTTTTCAGTAGAAAGTAAATTAAAGCCAAATTGTAAACAATAAACTAAAAAAATCAAATCTGTGCATAGACACCCTAGATAGCAGTTTTCTCTATATCCAATAATGGATATCACAATTTTAATAGGATATAAACTATCAACGCCATAGATAGTTGTTAATATATGAATTTCATAAAATCTATTTTTCTTTATGTCGCAGGAACTTATGGAACATACTGAATAATATTTTTAAGCCTACTTATAAACTTTTTATTCTGCATACTTTGATATTGTATAAATGGGCGTTGTCTTGATAACTGTATATATTTTTCACTTTTAACGTGTCTAAACTACAAGTTTACGTTTAAAAAGATTATTTTGATTCATTTGAATAAAACATTTATCTAATGTTCCCATTGATAGGCATCCCGCATGTTCTCTATATAGTTCTTTCTGACGTAAGTCATTTTTTGTAAAATATTTGTAAAAATTAAAAAATATTTTTCTTTATTTATTTATTTATTAACAAATATTTGTGAAATTAAAAAAATTGTTAATTTTTATTATGAATTATATTTAAACAGTATTACATATTGACAGTGATTAGTTTTAATTTGTAATTAGCTTCATATAATTTCTAAATTATTTATTTTCATGTTCGACTATAGGTATAGTAATTGTACCAACTCAATTTAGAATAACTGTCTATATTACACTATCCATTTTTCCCATGTCATACTACTTGTCGTACCCTTGCTTAATTCAAAATAATTAACATTATAAATAAATATATACACTATGTTGATTACTTATAATTACATGCATGTTCCCTACATTAGATGTTAGGCTTATAGCTACAACATAGCTACAAAAACAGTTAGTTTACGAATATAGGAGAACTAATTAAATAAAACAGTATTTAAGGTTTCAGTGATTTAATATTTTGTTCAATAAGTAAGTATAATGATATTACTTACCTATTGAGACAGAAATTAAAATATATTAACAATAATAAATATTGCTGTTCCGTTGTCAGTAAAAAATTATAAGCTATGCTATAATCACTAAAGAACGAATTTTTTAAATATATGTAACATTATAAGTTAAGTAGGTAGCATTACAATTTTATTTCATTTGATTATATAAATTACAAATATTAGGTGTTTTATTTAGATATAAAAAAATCAACTTTTTTACTTTCAAGTCAAACAACTATTTTCTTAGAAAATAAATAAATAGATTTGCTATGATGAAAATGTTTAAATTTTTTTACTTTTAGTAAAACTTTTTGTTGCCCATTCATGGGGTACCACTTTTATGTATTAGATGACTTTTAATTTCAATTTATATGCATAAGGAGGTCATTTTACTATATAGTTAGCGTTATTGCGCTATAATTATATAAATAAATATGGGTATGAACACATTTTTAACGATTTTATATAATATTTAAATTGTCAAAAATTGTGTAAAAACTGGTAAATGATTTCGTTTCCCTGATGAAACATTTTTGAATTTTCATTAAATTATATCTTATTTAGCTAATATTGCATTAGAATTTGGCATTGAATCCACCAAGGAAGCATAATATTGTTAAAAGTGTTTCATAATTTGAACAAAATTAAAACAATTAGCGTTTCGCTTATTTAAATAAACATTAGGAATCTAAAAATAGTTATTATAGATGGAAAATCTGTAAGTACATAGGTGTATGCGCTAATAAAGATTATATACATGCATGCATTAACGTGATAGCCTGATTGCCTCATTGTCTACTAATTTAAGCAATTAATTTTAAATCACTGATGACTCATTCATTATACTACAAACATATTTTGTCATTATACGTTAAGCATATAATTATACCCAAGGCATACGTAGGTATACTTATATGCAGTTAATAGACCTAAGTGAATTTGCCATATTTTTAGTCGATTAGGCTAAATGGATCACTTATGTTGTTCCTATTAATTAATAAGGTATACTTCGTGTTTGTAATTAAATTACGCACAATATTTTGTGATGTTGTTAGTAACTTCATAGCTCCTCCGCTTTGCAAACAATTGCATGTTTTTTTATAATAATGGCAGATTATAAGGACCTATAATCCGCCTTTTAAGTTGATTTAAAAAAGATATTGTCTTATCTACATATCTGTAGATTATGTAAATTTCATTTGGTATATAAATATCCACCACTAAGCTGCCTAAATTACTGCATTAGGTATATACCTTAACTTGTCATATTATGCTCCCAAAAAGAATGAGGCATTTTAATGTTTTATTATATATACAGACATAACACCAGCCTTAATTGCTTTGAGATTATAGGGAGATTGTGTCATATATAAATGGGTCGTCTTCATTAGCATGTTATATATAGGGTGCTACAAATTGTGGCTTGTTTAATTAAATTTATGGCATACATAAGATATATTAAATGTGTATAGGCTTTATATGACTCGAGTTTATATATAATGGATATGTGTGTGTGTTTACATTGTATTAACTCCCGTAAATTAGATTTATATATACACCTATTAGCGTTTTATAGTTATGCATTATACGCATATCCCATCCTATATGGGTATAGTATGCCTACTGATAATTTACTAATTGGCGTATGAAACAGGCTGTATGCATTCTTTGATAAGTAGGTATAGGTTATATATATTACATTATAAACAAAAAACCTTTTAGACCATATATAGGCGCTTTATTACTATAATAGTGTGTACCAAATCTGCTATGGAACCATAATGCTCTTCCAAATTAATAACGTGCTCACTAATTTGCGCAATTAGTATGAATGAAGAGAAATTAATTGTCTTCAAACGTCACTTAATCGAGGCAATTTGTGTGTAATTGTTTATTCCGTGTTATAGCTTTAGCTGAATTTATAACAATTATAATTTAGGTCTATCTATTTACATATTTCAGCTGCAGCAATATCAATGCATTGCATTTTGTTTTTTTCCGAAGCATTCAGTATTATAAATTTGGTAGGCGTCAGCTTTGTAGTGTAAAATTACAATTAAAAATTATAGTTTTAAAATTGAAAAAAGTTTTATTCTTGTTTTCTTATTTTTAGAAAGTATTGTTTCTGCTATAGTTTAAATATAGTAGCATAATTACTTAAATATATGGATCTGAGTTTATATAATTGTAAGTTATCCAACCTAATAATTATCCTAATAGACAGAAATGGCGAAATCAAAATGTTATTACACACATAATATATAATACTGAAAATAGATCTTCATTAATTATGCTTGAAATGAGTACTATTTACAATTTGGTACACTTTATAAATTCTTTCTTTTTCTATTATTTCAAAATCGTGTGTACAAAATCTAATTATAAAATATAAACTTCAAGAATAATATTCATTTGATGATAACAAAGTTTAACTAATTCTTTAGGTTTGTACAAATAAATGTTAAATATATATCTTTAGCCTTTTGCCTTTTCTTTTGTGTGTATAGGCTGTAGACATCCATTTCCAAAACATCATACCATATCACTGCACCGACCCAAAATCAATAAAACATTTAATGTGCATAGATAGTGCAATATAGAACCAATTACGACAGACGCTTGATTCATTATTTATTCACCACTTATACTACAGGTGAAAATCTGGTTCCAAAACCGACGCACTAAATGGAAGAAGCAGAACCCGGGCTCTGATGTCAACACCTACCAATCCCTTCGACGGGATACATCGACCGCAGACAGCCTGGCTGCTGCAGCCGCCGCCTATTCCGAGCCACTCAGTGATGTGGCGGCTGCGGCGGCTCTCGCCAACCGCCCATTTCCGCGCTGCTCTCCCTACACAAGTCCGCCTTTGCCGCCACCTCCCACCTCGCGAACCGCAAGAAGCGGATCTCACTTTGGTGGCAATGGTGGTAACGCTTCCGGTCTCTCAGCGAGTCATGCGGCCGCTGTAGCAGCCATGCTACGGCAACTTCAGGGAGGCGGTTGTGCCGCTGCCACAGTTCCCTATGCTGACCTACTCCTCGATTCAGCGGTAATCGGCGGTCCGCCCACTGCTTTTTACACGGCGGCCGCTTATCTGGCGCATAAGTCACAACACTCCTCCCCCTATAGTTTGCACAGTGCTTATGCTGGTCTGTGGCCCAAGACATTATAGTACTTGACTGTATATTACTATTTTATTGTAAATATTCTACTGTTTATATATATGTTGATATTTTTCGCTTTAAATTCTGATCGATATGATTTCATTCCTATAATACACACATATTTGATAAATAATTTAAATAGTGCGCATTATTGCTCATAGTCAAGGATATGATTATGTATTGATAAAATGGTGGACCTCCATTTATGTAAATAAAAAAATAAAAATTGAAATATGTAATTGACGTTTCAATAAACACTTTTTTTCTAATTTTAACATATTGCAATACCACGAGAGAGTTGCTTTTGTTTAGCTATATAATAATATTTTTAATTAATAATGCAAAACACTAATAAAATTAATAAAAAATATAAATGAACATATTTCGGATACTATATCTCTAATATTTTCCAACTTTTATCCCACAGATATTTCTGATTATCATTTACCATGACAAGACCATGCAAATTCAATTCCGCTATATATATATATATATATAAATTATTTTATGTTAAACTTTTGAAACCATGTAACACCATATATTTATATATATTTTTCCATGTGATTTCAACAGCATTTGAAATCGCAAAATATATCGCAAAATGTATGTCCCAAAGCTTTACTTGTACATTTCTGTTTATTCCCTTCATTGCTATCTCACAAAATTTGTACATATTGATCTAAATAGTGTGATATATAACCTATAAATGTTTTTGGTACTTATTTCAAGTTGAACACTTTACTAAATTATTCTGATACACTTTTGTAAAAAAAATATATACTAATTATGTGTCCTATTGTATATATAATAATGTATCCTCCATAGTGATGGAGAATTTCTACAGATACAAAATATTATAAATTTTACGAATATTTCAATTCGAATAAAATTAAATATATCATACTTTAACGCCTATACCAAAAGGTTTTTAAATATATTAAAAATAATAATGTGATGTTGGAAGCCATATAAAAACCATCATTTCTTTAATTTCGTAAATTATGTTATACACGAAATATTTTTTAGAATTATAATAGTCATTATATAATATATGAATATACCTATTCATAATTTAATGTAACTAATAAAATTATACTCTGTTTAAAGGCTTGATATTCGAATTTTGAAGTATAATGTTGCACAATTTTTTATTATTTAAATAAGAAAATTTAATTTATTCCATTATGTAATTCTAAATTCTAAATTCTATTATTAAAACTTATCGCTTTAACATTTTTCTGTAACTCAGACTCTGAAGTAAATGTTACTCAATATATTTAAATTTAATGAGTTCAATCAATCAATCGATTTAATTAGAAATCAATCGATCGTTTTTATATATGATATCAAAGTTTTGACCATGATATAGATACCATAGAGTAATTATACAAAGTGTTCACTATTATTAATTCTGAATACAGTTCAATAATAATATTTACCTATCTGAAAGCTTATGCAAAATATTATTTTAAAAACAGAGCAATTAAATCGTGTATATAGAAAAACAGTTTGAGATATACAGGTAATACATTTTTTAATAAAGACAACTTGTAACGTATAATATTAAAATTGTATGAATATATATATATTTGTTCTTAAAATTAATTTAATAAAAATATGTAATACTATTTTTTTCCTATACCCATTTACATCAATTTATTAAAATAAAACGATTTTTTATTGACGAAAATTTACAGCGTGATGTATATATGAAATCAATAAGAGTGAACAACACTCTTTGTAATCATTACTCTAGTATGATAGATACATACTTTAAAAGAATGTTGTCTTGTAAAAATAAATAAATATATATACATACATATATAGTACATATGTATATATAGCAATCATAATTATTACTGTTTACATGCTATTTACAACATTAAATACACAAAAGACATTTTAACATATATATGTCTACTATCGTCATAGTTGAATGCATATAATAATATTATGCAATTCTTAATTCTTGAGCTATTCATGTAGATTGTTGTTAGAATTATAGGTTAAGTTTTTTCAGTTTTTTAACATTTTTATTCATTATTTTATTTATTCTGATATATAAATATACAGATCTACTGATGATATTATTATTCTGTAATTTTTTTACTTTTTTTACTGTTACTTTTTCCAGTTATGTTTAATTAAATGCTGCTTAAATATAACTTTTAAATTGAAATACAATTATACGCTTTAAATAAAATTATACAAAAAGCAGAAAATATTAAAATTATATTTATTTACCTTTAATTAATATATCAAGTATAATTTTAAAAATATATAATAATATATAATATCTTACAGCTATCTATAATTTCAAATAATTTTATCAACAAATACGTATCATTTTACATATGAGATATGTTAAAACTTGTACAGCTGTTTTGTCCGCATTAAAAATTATATATATACCAAATGTATATATTACAATTTATTATTAAAAATCAGTTTTGTATATGAAATAATAGCGAAACTAGAATATTGAAAATCGGTGCACATATCTATTTAGGTTAACAACATATTTTTGAAAGTATATACAAAATGAATATAATATATTATATTATACACAATATATTATTTAAAAATAGAACCAATAGAATAATAGGTAATTGAATTAAAATAATACGAAAGTAAAATAGCGCTAATGAATTACTGTACTTTAATTTTTTGGAAGATTAGAGATTATATTGGTAAATAATATTTGTATTAACTCAAAGACTTAATATCAGTTTTGGAGCTTATATAATTATAATTATAATTGTATTGTTTTACACCCGAAAGAAATGAAACACTGGAAATAGAAGGATTATTAAAATCGTATTAAATTCTAAAAAATTCAAATATTTTAAATATAATATTTTGCACATTCAGGTTCCCTTTAAAAAAATGTAATGCAAATGAAATCGTTATTTATGTATTACGACATGCCATGCCATATAGTCAAAGAGCGTTAACCAAAGCAAAGCTTTCATTTTGTGACTATAATACACATATTCATTGTTTCCGTACAGTATCTTGGTATCATTTTATGTACATCAAGTACTATATGTTGCGCATATAATAATTCAATTCGCAAAAGCATAAAAAATTTAAATGTATTTCAAGATTTTAATATAGTTGTATAGTCGTACAAATAACTTAAAAAATGTTCTCTATAGTTTATAAACTGTTGGACAAATTTAGTAAAATTATATATTTCAATAAAAATAAATAAAAATAAATGAAAGAAACTTTTCGTGCACAAAGTAAACAACAATAAAAAAGTATTATATATTAATTGAAACAGGACAGGTTCAATCATATTCAGCGAGGCTCAATATTCATCGAGATTGAGCACTTTCACTTAAACCTGAATCTATTATGCTAAAATTCTGTCGATTCTGAGAGCATCTTAGAAAGATTAAGTTACATAGTATGTTTGCAAACTTTCGAATAACCTTTGTTTGTTTATCTATATACATATATAATAATTTAATGAATATTGGATAACATTCAGGTTTTCACATTTTTATTTTAAGAAAGTGCCCTTTTGTAAATTGATCCTTCCCTTAGTTTTAAAACGTCTGCTTATAGGTCCCATTTTTTTAATATGTGATCATTATCGATTACGTATGATTTTGTGAAATTTAACTGTGCTCGTACAGTTCTAAAAGATCTGATGTCATGTCATGTTTTGTCTATTTGAGTAAAGAAAGTAGCTAATTGCAAAAATGTGTTAAACTTTCCGTTTTTCTTCTCCTTCAATATAAAAGCATGATGTTTATTAAACAATGTAAGCTATATAAGCGCCTATATAATCAAAGGTTGTTATTACTTTAATAATATATAACACATCTAAAATAAATGTTACAGATCATGTTAATTATTTGTATTATAATTTATACAATTATTGTTATGCTAATGTTATACTAATATGATATATATGATGTTGTTTGATATGAAAAATATCGTGATTTTAAAGATGAAATGTATACTGACGACAGTATATCCATATATCCGTAATGTTACTTTCTATTTTTAAAGTAAAATTATAAAACTGTAAACCATAACTACCTTTTTTTGCATAATGGAAAAGATGGCAAATTTTTTCTTCATGATAAAACACTATATGTTATACAAAGCATAGTTGTTGCAAGACATTACACTATATTTTTTTAAATATGAAAACAAATTGCGTAGATCATGAACATCATAATTCCCGTTTATTATTCAATTAGTACCATTATTGGACCGAAGTCTCACTTTATCTCCAAATTATAACCACAACAGTTGTTTAGAAATAGTATTTTTCTTCTTCTTTTCCTAGAAAATCTGTAAATTCAGACAAAGATTTTCCGAAAGTCTTCCCCTTGACTATTTGATGGAGCGAGTTCGTCGAATAATCAGGTCGGCCAAAATTGAATCCCGAAATACGAAAGACCCGTCGTGACTTCGAAATGAGGGAGCAATTTACTTATTCATTCCGATTAACTCCTTCATCAATTGCCATATGATTCAATTACCCGGAACCTATAACACGACAAACGATACAAAATAGAGCCAATTATGTACTACCTACACTTAGGCCTCCGAATATATAGTGTATAACTGTGGAGAAAAACTATATCCTGGATACACTTGTGGTTGGGGCTCCGTAGATTTAGGTATAATTGCAAATTAATAGACACCACTACAGTCTAATTGATCGAAACGGTTCTAAATTGTGATCGGTACAAGTTTTATGTTTGGTTATTATGCTGGTGGAACACTATATTATAGACAGAGCTATCTTTATGTTATTATTGTTATTATTATGTTATTAAGATTGACTTTCCAAATTGAGATTTTTTTCATGTGATTTGAAAAAGCCAAAACAATACGTTTCTTGGTTTCTAAAAATACCTATATATATATACATGTTAGTCAATTTAATTTAATTTATAACATTTTTATTCTTCAGTTATGGATTAGTTTATAATATTTCTCTAAATATATAGAACTCGTATTAAAGTTAATTAACGCAATAGTAACTATTAAAAAAGGTAAATATATAATAATATTTACCTTTTTCTATATTAAAATTTATAATCAGAGAGCTGATCGCATAAAATTTCTAGGATAATATGTATTAAAATACAATACGGAAATTCAAATTAATTGAAGAATTGAAAAGAAACTACCAATATAGTATGTATTAAATTATGTAAATATTTTTTATATCTAGCTAAAATTATAGAACATCTAATCATGAGCTATAGTGGAGCGGATAATCTATATATGTACAACATACGTATTATTGTATACTTCTTAATAAAAGTACTATTTTGAATATATAGAGATAGCTGAGCATATCATATGAATGGAACAAATTTGTATACTATATAAGAACTACTTATTTCGATATGTATTTGGATCCTATAATTTAGCAAAACTAACTCTATATACCTATATATAAATATATATATTTTGTGATTATTTAATATTAATAAAATTATCTGTTATGCCCATAGCAGCCATTTTCAAGATTGTTCCATTGAATATAAATTGAAATTAAAATGTTCAATATCTTTAGATATGTATTTTTAAATTTGTAATGACTATCTATAGCATTTATCGAAATATATATTTATTGCCACACAATGATGTCAAATGACGTTTAACCAAAATGGAAGATTGTTAGTTGATCACAAGTACAATGAAAAGTTCAAATTTATGAGTTGAGTTTAGTAAACTAACTTATTAGGTATCTTGCTAAGCAAAAAACCGTTAAATATATAATTTCTTAAACGTAAATCCGGAAATAACTTTTTTGACAATTGTTAATAGTTTTTTTATATATTATATAAATATAAATGCAACAACATTATGCCAATTTTTAAATAATAAATGCTAAATGAAAAACTATAACACTAACAAATGCGTAATCCTATTTCATTTTAAGTTTTATTTTTAACGTTATATAGCGGAGTTGATTTGTATATATATATTGATAAGAAACATATATTTTCAAAATACGATGTCTTTTGCCGGCATATCTTATGCCATTGAATTCTGATGTAGATATACCTACACAAATCACCATATATACATTATACGAACATTACAGAAGTAAAGGTTTTTTTCTCCAAGCAAACTACAATGAGTATATAAATATAATTTTCTTATTTTTTATTTTAATAATTATAGCAATTTCTCTTACTTTTAATTTACTAATTATACTAACTCCGATATGTGTATGGTATCAATTTATTATAGATTGTCGTATATGGATAAAATATAGTGAAAAGCTTATGACTCCCTCTTAAATTTAAAAGTTATATACGTCGGTGTGTTTCCTTTCTATCAATTTAATTCAAAATAGATAAACTGTTAACGACAGAAACACGTTAAATTGTTTTATTATTTTAATCCATAAACGTAAATAAAACTGAGATTAATTTTGCTCAATGAAATACTACTCGGTGATATACGTATATATAGAAAAGCCAATTTAACTCAATGAAACTCAATGACACAATAGATATCCGCTAAAATTCGCAGATCACCGTCTATATATTCTGGAAATATTTTAATTAAAAAACTGACAAAACGATATTTTGATAAATTTCGGTCTTAAATTGTTTACAAATGTTAATTACTTATTCCGTTTAATAGTTATTTTTTAATTCTGAGGCATTAAAGCATCCTATAATTACAATATATGTATTTTTTTAATTAGTTTTTATACCTCATTTTTTAATAAAAAATAAAGTCACAAAAACACATACAATTTAACATAATAGTCAAGTTGCAGGCAGGCTCCACCGACTAGCTTGTACGCGTACACCACCTTCCAGTTGCGTGTTTGCCACTCTTTAAAGATCCATCCTCCATTCCATAATAGAGAAAGGAAGGGACAGATACGCAAGGGGAGGCTGGTTTGATTGGGGCTGATGGGCAACCGTTTAGCTCTGTGTCAAGCAAATTAGTTACAAACGCTGCGAGCTGTCATGGAATACCCCGACCGGGGCACAACCACAACCCAGAGAATAGAAGAGAAGAGAAGATGGAAAGGTGAAGCTGAAGGCTTTAATTCTGCAGAAGGCAGCTTATACTAACGGTCGTCGGTCGTTCGGTGGTTCCTAATAGAGCTGTATCGCTTTTCAGCTTCATTCTTTTAGGAGAGCGATGGATTCTAAAGGATGACTATACCCCCCCCGACTACCGACTACTTAATATATGTGTGCAAATTTGCGGGATGCCTGCGCTTGCCGTATTATTATTACGATATGAGGGTTAATAAACACCGGTTAAGAGTTCCGCATGCGTGTCAAATTTTATCATCTCGTTGACTCGGTTTCCCTCCTTTCGTGCCGCTGGTAATTTTCCAGCAGCAGCGCTTCATTCGTGGTCGCGGCCCGATTTTCCACGCTTCAGCGGGGAGTTATTAGGAAAAGGTAGAAGTAGCGGTCGCTTAGGGTGCCGTGCCGTGTCGTGCCATCGGCTAAAGAACTGCGGAAGCCGGGTCTAGAAGAGCTGTTTGCCACCGTTGCTACAGCATTCTTCTCGTCTCGATCCCAAGGAGGAGAGATACATACTAGCGGCTCAGTCCCCCCCCCTTCTCGTGGGTGACTCTCATCTGGAAGTAAACCGGGAGAAGGTTTCCCTCTGATTTTCCGCCAGGATGATTTTCCACCATTAAGTGATTAGGAGCGAGACTGCCTCTCATTCAACCTGAAAGCTATAAGAAACAAATTATCTGTATAAAATTCCAATAGGAGCCCCATTAGAGTCAATTAAGATAAGAAAGGATAAAGCTTATTAAACAAATTGAGGTGGAATGGAAATCGATACAGTGTCGGGCGGAGGGAAGATTTTCTTCCTGGATAATGTTCGCCCAACAAGCTCTGGCAGCGTGCGTTGGCCAGCAAAGACAGGACTTCATGGGTTGGTTACTTCAGGAAATTGGCAAGTTGAGACGCGGACTGTGGCGGGCTAAAATCATTGCACCCCGGGATTTATGTTTTCTGATTGTAATATCTGGAGAAAATGACGTTTCTTGGGCTTCTTCAATCGGTTCGGAGTAAACGTAACAAGCATTAGAAATAGGTAGACATATTTATATACATACATACTATACAATGGAGACTGATACCTATCATTAAGTAACTAACAGAATTTTTGCTTTAGTAAGTCTTCTAAGAGTTTGTAGTCCGAAGAAGGAAACGTGTAGGTAATAGAGTCGAAGCATTCTTTGTCCCATTCTACAGCAGATAATCGAATGGGGAATATGTATCTCGTAAATAATATGTTCAATTAGACTATGAGGGTGGTTTAAATAGACAATATGAAGAGAACAAGATAGGATAATAGGATATGGTAGCGGTGGGATTATACATTCGGAGAGAGAAGAGAAACGGATGCGAATATAGAACGAACGAGCTGTAGAAAAAAGGGATGACAATAAACAAACTTCAGAGGGACTTTGTTTCTGTCTAATCACTTGTAAGTCGGTGGGAAGAAGAAGGAATTATACTGGAACAATAATTAACTAAGGCTCATGATTCACGGACTATTAACTGTAATTAAATTTAATATGGCTTTTACATTTGCTGCCCTAACTTAATTATATAATATATCAGTATACATATATCGAAAGGTATAATAAAATTGGATTTGTTAATATCGAATCTTTATATAATTTAGTTTAGTTTTATTATATTATATTATATTATAACAAATATTTGTCTCCTTAATGATTTACCTATTAAATTAATTAGTATACTAATTTTGCGCAGCCAATATATTAAATTATCCTATTTATATATACTATCTAAATTTTGTATGAATATATACATATATATATAGAACACTATAAGAACCGTTCATAAGCTATTATTATATTTTTTAATTTGACTTAAAATAAATATAAAATGTTTGTCAATAATATAAAGAAAAATATAAAAACATAATTTGATGTTTTATTATTTATTAATAAATAATTAAATCAAATAATGGCCGTGATGTTTCAAAAACGAATAAATGTATTTATGTCTTTGAGATGAATAAATAATTATTTTTCCATTTTCCAATTGTTTTGAAAATTATTATTTTTTTATCATTATTTAAAAATTCTTCAACTAATAATTTATAATAAGCAAATAACATAAAATGTTACTAATTCATAAAATAGATATCTGTATAATGCTATTTATTAGTATTCCAGCTATAGATTTTCCTGACAGAAAATATCTCTATATATATATTTAAAATATATATTACTAATATTTTACAATATCGAAATATCCATTGGAAATAATAATTTTTCTAATTTTTTCAGTTGAAACATACCGAAGGCTTAAGATTTTTAAAGGTATATTAATATATATATTCTTTAGATAATTATTTATTTATTTTTAATTTATCTAAAACATTTCATAAATTGACTTATAATTTTTTTATATATCACATTATGAAATATTGCAACACGTTAATTTATACAGTTACCTTTATTTTTAATTGACTCAATTAGAATAAACAATATTTAATACTTTTTAAGAATATAGCTTTTCACATTCTTGATATCAGTTTAAACATTCATATTTTAATTGAGTAAATTCATTTAAAAATAATTTAAAAAATAATATATTCATCTTCACAAAAACGTAATATACTATTAAAAGGTGTACAATAGCAAGTTCTATTTAATTATTAATGTAATAGTAAATTCCGGTTAGCAAAATGAAATTTCCTTAATCACAAAAAATATACCTATTCATTGCCATTAAAAAATTATAATCATATTAAGTACAATTACATTGTACATATTTTATTGTATTCTAAACAATATTAATGAACATAATTATATCGAAAAAGTATATGCAAAAATGTTGAGTATAAATTAACCTTCTATAACATTACTAGCCAGAGACGCAGGCATGTAACGTAAAACTCGAGCACACCAATTGTGACATTTCTGAGCAGTGATGGTATTGATGGCTTCAATTGACCAATTCTTAAAAGTATTCTGACACGCCATGCTCCTAAATTTAATACCTCACGTGTTGATGTCTTTCGATATCCATAAGTTCATCTTGATTTTATCCCTGATTTTTTTTTACTGCAGCTTTAAAGCAAGAGGGCGCCTGCTCCACCGGATTCAAAACGGACTGTTTGGGAATACACTTAGTGTATCCCCAAACAGTCCGTATGATCAGCCTATGAACGGTTCTTATAGTGTTC
>JAYRBW010044115.1:0-11517 GCA_036023295.1 Invenusta paracnida
CAAATAAAAATGTGACAACCATCCATTTCCAACATTACATATATATATCTTCAAGAAAAAAATGATTGTGCTTTGTTCTACGGTGGGGAGGGGTTCCCGACCAGTTTTGGGCTTTGGCCGGTACGCTATTATTTAATCAGATTCATGCTGCAGGTTCCTTTTTACAAGTGTAAAATATAAGTATTCAGTTAGATTTAAACTATTAGTTTACCTTTGTTTTAAATAATCGACTACAGGCATTATTCCAAATAAATAATATTAGAATATATTAGAATATATTAATATATATATGTTGTATTACTTAAATAGAGCAAAAGTAGTATTAAATATCAAGAAATTTAAAAATGAATTCATAAAAAATAGTAATTCATTTAGCTTATTATTCATTTTTATTACGAAAATACTTAATCAACATCGTTTAATTGACGCCTTATCAGTCACTTAAATACAAATATATATATGTTGTATCGTTTAAATAAAACTAAAATAGTAAGATAATTTAACGAATAATTGATTAACTTTCTCCATTCTATATCCGCGGTTGGGTGGGGACTTCTTACTAGGTTACGTCCCTTTCTTCATTTTAACTGTGATTTTTAAATGAACAAATGGAGCACTGCATGCTTTCGTGACTTTTCTCAAAATAAAGTTGTGCAACGTATGTATAGTGCCATACATTTACTAATGTGCACACCCATGGGGCCTTTAACCCTCAACCGTTCAGCATGCGTTAACATACTAATTTATAGATTGCGGACATTGAAGTTTTCTGTACAATAATTGTATAGTTTGATACTTTAGATCAAGTTTTTAAAGTTAATAATCATATTATACATATAAGCCTAAAAAAGATATATAACAATTAGTTGCGGTATGTTTAGTGTGTATGGCCCTACCTCGGTGATAACAGTCTATCATTACAGTTAGATATTGAATGACATGCATGAATTAAGTGAAAACAATTAAAACATTTGTAAAAAAGGAATTGCCAACATTTTCTGAAGTTTGATTAAGAGATTGCAGATTACATTGATACATATATATAATGCTACTTAAATAGATATCTCAATAGCTCAATTTATTATTTAAAGAATGATTATTTAAATTATATTTTTAAAATCCAAATCAGTATGCGTGTTGACAAGATTATATATTTACTATTGTCACATCGAAATAAGTTTTTCTTATATTATTCTTGTCATATATTTACATGTTTCTGCATTGTCTTATACATATAATGTCGACATGTGGTCAATATATGCTTGCAAAACTATCCAAATGCTGTTGACAGTTGAGGGTTTATTGGTTTTTATAAAAATCTATTTTTCCCGAGAATTTTTAACAACAAGCATTGACTCTTATTGATTTCATATGCATCGCGCTGTACATTTGTGTCGATTGGAAATTGTTATATTTTAATGTAGTTTGCATAAATGGGTAAGAAATAAGTAGTAGTATTATTTTTATAACTTTTAGATTAATTATTATTGAAACTTATGTCACACGAATCTGTAAAATATAGTTAGCTACATTTGTATCGGCAATTTGTGTAACACATTTACTATTTAAGAGATATTGCATTTAAAGTATTATTTTACACAATTTTTTCGGAAAGAAAATATCATCTAGAGTCAAACTGATATCAATAATCAAGAAGGGTTTATGGTATATTTTGTGACTTCGATTAACACATTACAAGCGATTATATAATACCCACAATTGCTACCACTACTAAATAGTGTTAATAGCGTTCATGCAACGTAATCAATACAGATGGCCAGCTATCACATTTCTCTTTCCCCAAAGCAATGGTACGCATTTATACAATATATTATGTAGCGCAATGAGGCCTGCATCTGGACCAGCTTGAGTCACAACAAGAGGCAACATATTAGCGATCTCGATCGTAGGCAATGAGGCCTGCATCTGGACCAGCTTAAGTCGCAACAAGAGGCAACATATTAGCGATCTCGATCGTAGACAATGAGGCCTGCATCTGGACCAGCTTGAGTCGCAACAAGAGGCAATATATTAGCGATCTTGATCGTAGGCAATGAGGCCTGCATCTGGACCAGCTTGAGTCGCAACAAGAGGCAACATATTAGCGATCTCGTCGTAGGCAATGAGGTCTGCAAGAAAGATCAGTGAACGAATGTTACCACGATTCTCAAGATTAAAAGATCTACGCAAAAGCTTGCTGTATTCTTTGATTCAGTCAAGACTGATGTAAAGAGATTGGGTACGTTTCAGAGACAACGCTACCAATTAGGAAAAGGAGGGCTTCAAAGAAATTAGATCCAATAGAAAATCGTTTTAATCCAGTTGGATATAAAATCTAAAGCTCAAATGAACAGATTTTGGGAAAGTTTCGAAGATTCATTAAATTCTGGAAAAATTAGTTTTGACGTAGACATTGATTTCAATCTATTAATTAATTAGTTAGAGCTCATGGTACCAATGCTTCCAAATGGCAATCAATGTCAGAAATCTATAACTATTATTTACTTAATGAACCAGAATTTCGCTTTTCTTTTTCACGGGTTATATTATGTACATACTAAATATATACAATATAATTATGTTGAGTATTACATTTTATATATCTGAACACGATTTCTTTATATTTTAGATCGAAATACCTTTCAAGCTAAAGTTAGCAAATCCGACCACAAATGTTGCTGGTATAAGATCATTTTGAACTGCTAGACTTTCAAAACATGAGTGTTCTTCCATGAATCATTCACGGTTTTGTAACATATCCGTTTTAAATATTATTTATATCGTCGTAACTAATTATTGTAATCAAAAGCGGCATTTAGAATCCATTTTTAATTAGTATATATAATTCCATCATAGCAATGATCCATTGTGCAGATTTATATGTATATGACTGATATTTTAACTTATTGAAAAATGTAATTTTCCGTTTTTATTGATGCACACAAATATACTTGACATTTATTAAGCAATACCTATAATTACTCAAAAAGATAGTGCTGACATTTCGGTATAATAAGTGTGGGTCCACTCTTACGAAGTGGGCAATAACTTTTAACTCTGTTCCGTGTCTTCTAATTAAAAAGATATCCATGCTAAATGCCCATTATAAAACAAATGCCTGCATAATTACATAGATAGATAGTGTCTTATATATTATTACAATTATTTAATGAAGCTCGATGCTCAAACAGCTGAACTAAATCATTTAAAGGAAGTCATATTGCAAGAATCAACAAACGATTATGAAATACTCATAACTTAACACGTAGAATCAGTGTTAACATCATAACTATTGACTAATTCAAGTTTTTAATTCTGGGATAATAAAGGCACCATTTAAACTATGACCAAATTTCTCTTATCAAACTCCATGGTTGTTATATAAATCGTCTCAGGTTGATGTACAAAGAATAAATTTGTTTTTGCTGTAAATCAAGTATTATTTTAAAGCGTTTTTTGAAAATTAAAAATCGTCACGTGATTTCAGGAGTTTTTGACTTGTCTAAGTGTTCTACAATTTATACCGAAATCCTATAAAAGACAATAACATATTAAATACAAGGTTGTGTTATTTATAGTTTAGGTGGGCCACGTTTTAGATTGATTTTAATCCAGGGATCCCCACTACAACTACAAAATCCCCAAAAACAGGAAAACAAAAAAAGTAAAAAGCAAAGTGTTGATATTCCAATACAACGCAACAAATCAGCTGGTCGGCTGTATTGTCCAAAACTCCGCCAGTAACATAATAGTGGAATCAATCAATTAATCAACCAATCAAAACTATATTATCACAGACACACCCACAACAATGGCAGGTACGCAATCAGTTCCTATGCTTCCAGTAACAGGAGAGCAATCACATCGCATTTTACAGCATAAATCATCTGTTAGTAAGTTGGTAATAACATTCATCAAATTCATTACTACAATAACGTAAAACAACTTGCGTCAGGCATCTAGCATGACACAAGGCAGTAAACTATCGGACATGGCGAGTTCATTAATTATTTGGACATGTTTGCGCGGGCGGTGGAAAAGAAGAGCTTTTAAAAATGTGGAACTTGCATTCAAATCAAAATAATAAGCATAGAATATAATATATAGTGCGTGTACGCTTTGTAAGTAAAATATCAAGTGTTTAAAGAAAAAGTTAATCATCTCAATTGGAGCTTCTTGTTGTCTTTATTTCTAGGATGTCGGCGAGATAGTTATCAAATCTGCCTTTCATTAATATTCACAATTAATCTATTAACAACCATAGTTGGGAATAAGAGTGAAATGTGCAATCACTGATCTAAATTGGGTCTTATATTCTTTCATAAATAATGTAGCATACTTGTAGAAGTTTTACAACTAACCGGCGGTAAGTCTGTTTTTTGAATGGGGAAGTGGAAAAATAGTTGGTAAATAAGCTGGTATAAATGAAAAATAATAGGGGAGATGGAAGAGGCAGGGTAGAGGAGAGAGGAGAGAAGAGGTTTGAAGGAATATTGCTGTTTGCGAGTAGCACACAAGCCAGGTTGTAGTTGAAACGTTGATTTGACGTCTAGATGTTGACAGGTTTGCGCATGTGAACCAGGTCCTGAGCTCGATTCCTGCAGAGGAGGTAGTGAGTAGCCACCCCACTGTGGGAGGCAGACTGAAGGCCCCAGAGACACAGGCCGGACCAGATGAGCCAATCATCAAGCTGCCCCGGAAGCAGGAACCGACATCGAGGCACCAATGAGTCCAATGAATCACCACTGGGTCCCTGGATGCTGCAGATCTCGCCCCCTTCCGAGGTCTGGTCGTCGGTTGTTGTCGGCGTTGGTGACTGGGAGCTGGTAGAGAACACAAAACCCATAGTTTACTAAAACGTACGATTCGTGATGTTGTCTTTAAATTTAAACGCTACCCCTTTTAAGAGGAGAACAAACATCGACCAGTGATTTGTTGCATAACTCTATCAGCAAAAAACGTAGACTAATGATTCAAGAATTTACCGGCCACAAATTATAACTTATTGAACAAGCTGAACACACATAGAGACCATTGGGATAAGCTGGGAACTTCTGTAACATTGGGTTACTCTTGATGCCTGACGCCCATTTACCACATCAATAAGTGGACATAATTTATTTAAAACTAAACTATTTATGGTAACGGACAAATATTGACTAACGTTTTATATCATGTATATTTTCAGATATGTAATACAATAAAACTGACTAGACAAATTGCTAAAATAATTAGCTTTAAAACATAGAAAAAGAAACAATTTAGACAACCACAATACAAACATTACATACACTTAACTCACAGTTATGCATTTCGAAGTACACTACGTTAAATAAAAGCAGCTGACAACGATTACAATTAAGCTATCTATCAAAATGTTGAAATTTAATCGCTTGGATCCTTTAATGATCAATATTTCAAGTGAAATAGTACCGAAAGAATGTAATACTCGCCTGGTAATTAGGAATCAAACGGATCAAATATGAGAGTATAACCTTTAAATAAAAAGTTGAGAACAAATCAA
Source organism: Invenusta paracnida (assembly GCA_036023295.1). NCBI lineage: Eukaryota > Metazoa > Platyhelminthes > Proseriata > Coelogynoporidae > Invenusta > Invenusta paracnida. Next base: position 5,525 of record JAYRBW010044115.1, read on the forward strand.
ATTGCTTAAAATTACACTTTCAATATTATTAGCATAAATGTAAATAAAAATTAGAGTCTATGTAAATGTTGTCAAATTTAGGAAAAACGCATATATATATATACATACATACAAGGTTAACAAAAATAATACGATATCAATCGACGTATATTTAATTTACATTTTGTCAAATTTTATTTTAAAATTTGATGTCCATTAAAAAAGCGAATTCACACATTTTGATGAAAATATGTAGGTCAAAATAGGATCACGATATTTATACAGTACACACAATAAGCGTCGACTAATAAGTTGGATTCATTTGGTCCAATATTACTGATATATTTACTTGGGAATACCTGTGATGTAAACCAATATATCCACAGTGGGGAGAGTGGGGCAAGCTGGATCACGAGGCAAGTTGAATCACCTAATTTTTATTGAAATGAATTATAATTTGTTTTAGTGCGCTAATTATTTGAAATATATCTATTGCGGGGAAATTAAAAAACTATTTGTTAGCGTGCCATTATACTGATTTAAAAAAAGTATGTTTTTATGTTATTCATATGTTTATTATAGTTTGATATATTGTAAAAACACCCCTTATTTATTCTTAACGTTTCTTTTTGAAATAACTGAAATTTAATTACAATAACACACAGTCTTTAATACAAAAAATATATATTTGTGTCAATATAATATTCTAATTCTATGAGAAATCCATTATTTAAAATAAATGGTATGCTGGGGCAAGTTGGTTCATGTAAATTTGGGGCAAGTTGGATCATTTTTATTGGGTGATTCATCTTGCCCCACATGAATAAATTGTGTAATAAATCACATTATGGTACAAAATATGTAATATTGTAGGCATAATATTAGTTTTTAAAGTTATTTATATTACATATAATATATTTACATTCGTTAAGCATGCCTTTTTTCTTGTTTCAGACATGTTACGCAAATATAAAGCAAAACGAATAAAAGTTGACAACCTTCAAATCAGAAACGCTTTGAATGCTATTCAAAATCAAAGGATTTCTGTACGGCGTGCGTCAAAAGATTACAATGTATCATTTTCATCTTTATTAAGATACACAAAGTCCGATGTAATTCCCGACAGTGGCGGTCGACATAAACCTGTGTTCACGAAACATCTAGAAGATCTATTATGTAAATATGTAATTGAAATGAATAATAGATTCTTGGGAATGACAACAGATGATATGAGGAAATTTTCGTACACTTATGCTGATGCAAATCACTGTACGTATCCATCCAGCTGGAATACAAATAAATCTGCTGGGAAGGATTGGTTATCAAATTTCATGCTGAGAAACAGCCAGTTATCATTGCGACAGCCAGAAGCTACAAGTTTGGCACGAGCTTCGGGTTTCAGCAAGCCTGTGGTAGAAAAGTTCTATGATATTCTCAGAAATGTGTATACAACACACAACTTTAGACCCCAGAGAATTTATAATGTTGACGAAACAGGTCTATCAACTACTCAGGAGCCAAATAAAGTAATTGCGAAAAAAGGGCAAAAGCAAATTGGTAAGGTAGTAAGTCAAGAGCGAGGACAAAATATAACTGCTGTTTGTTGCGTCAATGCAGTTGGACAATACATACCACCTATGATGATATGTCCCCGGGTCCGAGCAAAGCCAGAACTAATAGAAAATGCTCCCGTGGGTACCATAGCTGGATACCAACCTAATGGATGGATGAATGAGGAATTATTTGTGGAATGGCTGAAACATTTTCAACAAAACGTTAACAGTTCTGCAGAAAATAGAGTTTTACTCCTCATAGATAACCATTGCTCTCATATATCTGCACAAGCTATCGAATATGCACAAAACAATCACATAGAATTGCTGAGTTTTCCTCCACATTGTAGTCATAAATTACAGCCATTGGATAGAACAGTATATGGCCCCTTAAAAAAAGCATACCGCAAAGCTTGCGATGATTGGATGGCCACACATCCGGGACGAACAATTACACAATTTCAAGTTGGTATGTGTTTTAAAGTGGCTTATATGCGTGCAGCTACGATTATGAATGGTATGCGTGGATTCCATTGTTCAGGAATTTGGCCGTTTAATTCTGAAATATTCAACGATGAAGATTTTGCCCCGGCCGAAACAACTGATATAGTAGTTAACCGAAATAGTTAGGGAAGTAGTTAAGATTGTAAATTTGACTCCGGGTTTCTTCGCTTCTACTGATCAACAATGTCCAAGTACCTCCACTTCTATTGATCAACAACGTCCAGGTACCTCCACTTCTATTGATCAACAACGTCCAGGTACCTCTAGTGCAAGTGCAGTTCCGCACAATACGACGATTACGCCTCAAGATATAAGACCATTTCCCAAAGGTATTCGGTCAGATAAGAAAAAAATTAATAGGAAAAGGTGTATTGCAACATGGTTAACAGAACCTGGGAAAACAAATGCGATAACGAAGTCTACCACGACTGTTTATAAAACATCCAAATCATCATCAACTAAAGTTAAAAAACAACTCAGCACGTCATTTACATGTAATTGCTGCAACATGGATTATAATACATCTGGGATAGACTGGTTCCTATGTGTTGTTTGGGAAAAATGGTCATGCGAAAATTGTTTTGGCACAAATAAATGTGTTAATTGTGAAAATTAATTATAAATAAATACATTTCTATTTGATATAACATTATTTACATATTATATTTTGATAAATTTTGTAATTATGTGCTCATAATTCTGTTATATAATGCTTTAAATATATATAAAGTTTACTGTTCCATGGTATATCCAACTTGCCCCATTGTGGGGCAAGTTGAATCAAACAATAAAATCTTTTAAACTGTAATATCAAGCTATGCCCTCTTTGTATATGTATACAAATCATTGTAGTTTTATGTTTTATTAGACTATTTCGCCTTTTATTAAAGCTAAACTAATATAAAGTATGTATTTTTTAAATTGAACCAACTTGCCCCACTCTCCCGTAAATATTATAACCATTTGTTAAGTTCGGTCAATATTATATATACACTATTATGATAATTGTTGCATATTTGTGTCGTGCCAAACACTATTTTCAAGGAGTGAAAGGTTATTAAAAATAAAATAAATTATAATAGGAGCAGCAACCAGCGGAGAAATAATAATAATGTGGATACACACTTATGTCTTGACCCCCTTTAGACCTTATCCGTTCACACCTCTAGCTAAGCCATCGATAAACATTTCAGCTTTATTGCAAATGTCAAATGCAGTCAAGACTTTCGATTTTCAGCCATTTCAGCACTTTATAGTGAGACATCTACCAATCACCACCTTCAGGGGAGTTTGATTTGTATGCAATGTTTGTAACTTGGTTGTAATAACTAGTCTAATACAAGTGAAGCTGCCAGGAGCTCTTAACTAAATCATCACTCACCCTTCGCGGGCATCAGAGGGCATCACAGAAACGGCCCCCATCGGTAGAGCAAGTGGATGCCCAGCCAATACCGAAGCGAACAATCCGTAGACACCTTCACCCACAACATACTGGACAATTGAGTCATCTTCATAGTCATGCTCCTTAGCATTCCGCGGAGGGGGGTGAATCTTGTCAATAATCTGTTAGAGAGAGAGAGCGAGAGAGAGTGAGTGGGAGATGTGTAAAGCCTAGGGAATCAGCAAGGATGTACACCAAACCTTATCTCACTAATAAAATTATTTCAATTTTCGGAAAACAATCGCTACAACTGTAAACAGGTTAAAAATGCATTTAAACATAACGGATAGCCAGAAGAAAACATATTATGTAAATATAATAAATCTCAATAAACTATTACAAAACTTAACATTTCTAGGTTAAATTTTACATTAAATCTATAGAATAATACAAATATTAAAATTATAAAAAAAGTGAAGGCTGGAGCGCAGATCACAGATGTGAGATTATGATGAGTCCAACTTATAACATGAAATACCATTCCTACATTATGGGGTGATATCATCTATATGATAGAACACATTTATTCAATAAAATATAGATAATTCTTGAGAACAATCATTGATTACACATAGAAATCTTCTGCGAATAAGACTACAATTTTAAATATACATCACGAATGAGAATATAGTACAAGCATTACCCGTCAATAATATAAGATTAGAATACAAGCCCTTATGGTATATCATTAGTCAGCGATTTGTGCTCCTTCCTGTATTTACTTTATTTATAAGAAGAAATAAGAAAAGAATACTTGTCGTTAAAAGCAAAATAATTTCCCTTTAATAGAGATTGTCATGTATCCTTAGAAATATTAAGTACACAAAACATTGTACAGTAATTCAATTAATTGTTAGCGATATAGTCGTGAAAATTATTGTCACTGAAGAGGAAAACTAATACTAACTACTTGTTTCAAACAATGATCTATTAATAGAAAACGGTGCATGAGAAATATGTTGCGTTTAAAACAGTATTGTGTATAATAGTTTGAGTTATACATTTTTCTAAACAAAAATAAATAAATTAAATCTGTATAGTATACTGCTGTGCAATATTTGGAGTAATCTAAAATCTTTGTTTAAATCGATTTTAATCCTCGTTTATCTTTTAAAGAAAAAGCAAAATAGTAATCAGTAATGAATTAAATTTTGCCATTTATCTCATTAAAAATAAAACGAACAAATAAAGTACGGAGTTTTTGTAAACATTTTATAATAAACATGAAATTAAACGAATCCTGACTAAAAAGCTGGACACGAATTCGACTCACCTTGGTTGCCACAGTGACCACACCAGAAGTGAGAAACTCCCCAGCTTGAGCAATCACACGAACCGCCTCATGATTCGGAAACACTTCCTCTATGGCAGCATTGATGGCCACAAGACCCGCCTGGTCTTGGTCGCAGTCGGAGTAGTGGAACCCCGGGCCCAGGTCCAGGAGAAGCGGGGCTGTCTCATCACCTTGAAGACAGATGGATCGAGCGAGAACAAAGATGCCGGCAGTGTAGGTGACCATGTCGGACCAAACATCCACTTCGTCGGTATGAGAGTCGAGCTGGAAGCTGCAGAGAGGTGTTTGGAGGGAAATATGAATATTAAAACTGGTATTACTGTTCACAAGTAGCAGTAGCAGGAAAATAAAAATACTATTCTTTAAAATTATTTAGAAAAAATGACACAAATAGTGGCTGAACAAAAATGAATTAGTATTTATTTCTACTACTTATTAAAATTAAAAGTAGCACAAAGCTTAATATACGCATATTTTAAACAAAGAACTCCACGCTTAGGGCATCAACAATTAAATATAAAATCGATGCAAATATATATAATAAATGAAAAAGTGTGTGTTACTCACCTAACGCCCGCAAACTGCATTCCTAGCTCATGCAACCTTTCCAACAAGGCCTCAACCTCATCTGGACGAGCGCCTCCGCCTTCCACAAGACTATCAGCTCCATCAGGGGAGGAAGAGGAAACTGTGGGAGCTTGGAGTCGGAGAACAAGATGTGCACTGGGCCAGTCCACGGCAAGACGGGCAAGGTCGGCTTCTGAGTCAAAGGTAGTCAGTTGGATGCCCTGGCGAGAGGCGTAGACCAGCTCCTGAGGAGTGGGAAAAGGTTGTTGTTAAAGTTAATGATTTACCTTGACAACAAAATAATGGCTACACTAGGCAGTTGTTAAGGCCTTCTTGGCAACTGAAGAGGGCTGATAAGACAAAGTTTTGGTAAGAATCAATGGTAGCTCTTGACAACAGAAGAGGGAAGGCTAAATATGGCTGTTGCAAAGGCCAATGACTATTCTTGACAATTAAAGAAGGAAGATTAGCCAAAGGTAGACGTCCTTAGATTACCTTACTATTATTGATTGACTGTGTGTATATAATAATTTTAACTAATATTACTTGACTACGTAATAACTTATCTATCGTACATTTATTTAATAGTAAGTAGAGTTCAGTTCACATATGATTCTAATTATGATGTTCCTTATATAATGCTGGTAACGTAAAA